>JAAAQI020130776.1:0-13630 GCA_011800005.2 Stichodactyla mertensii | reverse complement strand
TACATTAGTAACACATAATAAAGTACTAAAAAAGGACCATTTTTGAAACATTTTCGAGGTCGGAAATTCATTTCTCCGAATTTATTTGCAAGGCTTTTTCGCACGGAATAACCTCCTTTCCAATTTTCCAAGCACTATAACTTTCCATTATTTCTAGCCTACACATTGATCATGGTATCTTACTCCAGTCCGCACGTGAATTATTTCGTTCTAAATGTTTTTCTAATTTTTATCTGTACATTAGAGCCTAAAATCAAATCTTTTCAACTATTCACATCTAATCGACGCTGGTAAAACAGGCTTACTACGCACGCATGAAAACAATAAGTGCCGCCAAATGTGTAAAAGCTAGTGTTAGTACTGCAAAGTTAAGGACTGGTCGAGGGACTGGTCATTGATTTATCGCCTGGGAAGATCGGAGGATTTTTGATAGGACACCGTAACAACTATCTGCCCCCACTGACGAATTATGGGACTTAAATGACCCCCCCCCCTCATTTTCGAACAAATTTACTGACAAATACATGTGATCTCCCCTTTACTGTCTATCTTAATTTGCTTACGCTCATTGCAGAATCTTGACAAGACAAGACAACACAAAGTTTTTATTGGCTCCGTATAAATAAATTTACTTTGGAGTTCGTTTCCAATAAAATATAAAATATAGTATAATATTTATATAACATATAACATAATGTAAAATGTATTAGTAAAACTCTATACTAGCAAATCACGCGCTCTGATTGGCTACTCTACTCACTTTCTAATTTCGATAGAAAATGAGTAGAGAAAATTCAAGATGGCGGCTTTTCCCGAGACTGTTTTAAAGAACTTACGAGTGAAGATTAATTAGAAGAAAAATTACTACAAAATGTTACTCCAGAGAAACAAAAATAGATTTTTACTAAAACAATTAGACTACTCGTTCTCGTTTTCTCTTGGCTTTGATAGTTGACTCGGGCTTCCCCCTCGTCAACTATCAGCCGATAGAAAACTTGAACTTGTAGTCTAATTGTTAATTATAATGATACTGATGTCAACAATCACCATCAACTCTGATAGACGTCTTTTTTCTTTTTTCAAAGCACTTGAAACGGATTTACAACGATCTTTCGAATTGACTTCCTCGGTTTTATCATAAATGAAATTTTTCGTTTTCGTTCATATTATGAAGATTGATATTCAATTTACGAAGTGGTAGGTTTCAAAAATCCCTTTCATTGAAGTAGTTTGGACACATTATTAAGAAGTGTCTTTATACGTCTTCTACTCCAAGGTCACATTTTTGGTATATTCATTCTTCTGTCCTTATATAATATGGACGCGTATCTTCCTATTTCAATTTGTAGGGGGTGATTGCTAATCCTTATAACACTGTTGGTTTGGTTTTCTTTGTTCTCTGGCGGTCATTATCTTTGATAACAGCCCCACTGTCTTAATTATAAATTATAAAGCGAAAAGTTAGTTTAAGAAACCTCCAATAGTGATATAAGGCAGTTATATACCTTATACCTCGGTGTATATGAGATATTCAAACCTCGCCTTATCGCCTTTGGTTGATATATCTCATATACACCTCGGTAGAGCGGTATATAACCTTTATTTAGTTTTGTAAGGATTTTTCTGTGTTTCATGTTGCTGACTTCTCTCAAATATTCTTCTTGTCAGAAATCTGTTTTGAAACATCTATAAGTTATTAGCTTACTGTTTTGAGAATCATTACTTCCATCGACGGTCACGATGTAATTTGCTATACCAAGCTTGGAACTCTTGGTCTTCAAGCCTTTGTTTGATTTGTGTTTTTGCTTCTTTCTCGTGATTCCCCCAAAATCCTCCGACCCCCCGCCCCGGCCATAAATAATGACCGATCGTTTAGTGCAAATCCTTCCGGCCTTCATCTGACTATTATGTAATGTTGTGTCTTTTGAGAGTGAAGGGTTTTACTGCGATTCTCATTATTCTGCGAACTCAGACATCAACGGCTTGTTGAGAAATTGTTTTTTTGCTGCCGTTAATCAAAAATAATCAGTCGGTAGCTTTGATGTATTTTTGACTGGCGCAGGCAGTGAAAAAACACTATTCCAACGGGTAACTCGCAACTACAGAGTTCGCAGAATATTGAGAATCGCAGTAAACCCACCAGGAAATACCAGGTGACAAGCGCTCGGTGCTCTTCGATAATTCTTTCTCCTGCGAACGTTGCGAAGTATACGTTTAATTTTCCACTAGTGTCATCGAACTAACCTCGTCCCCGGAGCCTGCGTGCGTCTAGCATTTCGCGCATTTCAAACTCGCGCACAGTCGAAAGAAGTCAATCTTATTTTTTCTGTCTTAGACACAGTCTCCGTTGTCAGTGGGTCAGATAATGGAGTCATCTGTGGAAATGTGACTGTCAAATCAAAGAAAGTATTTCACATCTTTGGTTTATACAAAATATTTAATATATTTTGATATTTATTGGGGATTGTTAGAAGAGAATACTGATTGACATAGTGAGAGGGAAACTGATGAGTCTCTTCCAGTCTCTTGCTGTGCTTCCAGAGGTTTTAATGATGGCGTTAATTTATTCTCGTCCTCTTCAGTAGTACTTTGGGCATGTTTTCCCTTTTCAAATCACGTGTCATTTCCTCGGGTCTATTTCTTTGGTTGTCAATAACACTTGAGAAAATACACTATAAGTATGGCTGGCCTCAAACGAAAAATCTTATTCAGTTAGTCAATCCCTTAGTACGTCACTTTCGAGTTCTCAAAAATGATGCATGAAGGCGAGGCTTCGAGCGAAATCGATTTCTTTGACTTCAGGACTGGGAGGCAGTAAGGGAATATGAGGTAGGCTCACCAATTCCGAGAATTAATTTCATTGATTTAATGTTAGCCGAATTATGTTGTTCACATAGGGAACACGGAAGGCTTTTAGTGAGACCTTGGCAAATCAAGCTCGAATTCAGAAACGTCGTTCGCTCCTGTGCGCGGGGGAAACTAGAAAACCGAAGCCCCAAACCGCCCCCCAAAAAACTTCTCCAAGTACAGGGGAGAACTACAAACATACTTCCCCATTTATACACTTACTTTGTCAATCCGGAAAATACCTCTTTATTTTGGGCGTAATCTTTTTCCATTTCAGACCACGTGTCATCCTCTTGGGAATAAGATTCTTTGTTTGAGCCTCATGTATATTAACGTATCTTCTCAAACGTTTCCGAGACACAAAGAAATAAACTTAAAGGAATGACACGTGATCACATTATGCCAAAGAGGTCTTATGGAACTCCGGCTTGACCACAGCTGTGGCATAATGACTACTGAGTACTACTAAATGTATAAAGTATACTATATATATATCCAAGGAGTGGGTCGAGTACTTTCTCTCTCAATTGGTTTGGATTCATATCTATTCATATCGTCATTTGTTTCGATCGATGTTTAAAATGTGCTTTCTAACAAAGTGTTGTAAAAAGCTTTAGGCTGCACTCAGATGTAATTCCAATTAATTTGACATCATGATGCAGCCGGTCTTCTGAGTTGGAAGTTCATAAACTCGAACGAGATAAAGAGGAAAAATCCAGTCGGCTTTTGTAGGATTATAATCTAGATTTTACCTGGTTTACTGACGTGGGATTTTAGATTTATTATAACTCTTCTCTTCGTTATCTTCATCAGTGTTAACAATACCCTCACCTCTCTGAACACGAACTTCTTCTTTGGATTCCCAAGCATCGTTTTCTCAATTATTTTACTTCTTTTTTTACCTCTTGTCATGATATATTTTCTCTTTGTACATGTTGTACAAATCTTCTCCCTCTAGATCTTATAACTGAATGTAAGTAGCTGATCTCGGGGGATGGGGGTTGAGCAGACCCTGCACCCTACCCTGAATCCGTCGCTGCTTTAGAGATTTCACTTTTCCCTTCCTGTGTATATATACCTATTTCAAAAAAGGTTGTCGAAGGCAATAGGTGATAGGCAATAGGTGATAGGTCATTTCAAGATCCAAGAATAGCTGGAATGACTTGTGTTTCTGCTTCTTATTCTCGTCAAGAACATGGAGCTTAGTGTTGAGATATTCAATGTTGTTTGTAGTCGACGAAATCATCGAATATTTGTGTTACTTGTATATCCATAACTCCTTTCCGTCTTGGAATGATCTATCTCCTATTGCCTGTCGCCTTTGACTGCGACAACCTTTTTTGAAATAGGTATACACCTATTTCAAATTAAAACGTTGTCGGTCGGCGATTAGTGAAATCTGAAATCTGAAACCGAGAGGAATTGAGGGCACGAGCTGTGAATTTGTATCTAAAATAAGTTTTAATGTTAACTTAAGTTTTATTTTTTAGTAATTTGCACCCAGTAACTAAATACGACAGCACCTTTGAGCGATGACTTGCGCTGGCGAATTGTCTGGCTCAGATTTCAGATTTCAGATTTCAGATCGCCGACCGACAACGTTTTTTGAAATAGGTGTATATTGTACTCTAAATGTATTTTAACCTATATTATCAGTTTCACGTTGTAATTAAGCAGTCAGAATTCCGTTTTATGTGTCAGATTATTATGATTTATTTTAAAAGAACAGTTATTACGATTTGAAGCGGCTACATACATAGATCCTGGTTTTTCTTAAATCGCAAAAACTGTTGTCTTAAATGGCATTTGTCGAATGAAACGATATCGCATCGAGGTTTTGTGTACGAAAATGTTTCAAAAACGTGTTGTAGATCACGCTTGCTAGACAACTTGAATGTCTACGATTAAGCGAAAGAATATAGATTTCCGATTTGACGGCAGAAAAGCCTTTTTTGTCACTAATGGTACAAGATATTTCATCAGGATAGAATATGTTTTTCTTATTGGAAATGACCAAACTGATTGGTATGTCTGCGCATCTCCATATTGTTACTAACGCCTCCCACATAGACCAAAGCGACAAAAAGACTATTAGTTATCAAAGAGAGAGAAAACAGTATTTACTTATCACAGCAAGGGGTTAATCTTTCATGCTCTAGGGGCCGACTAACCTCTCCCTTTAGGCTTCGGCCGAGCTCCCTGATTAGTCATTATGGATAGCGGTGTTAGATATAACTCTTTTTATTGGCGCTGTTCCTCTTATATTCTGCTAGTGCGACTCTAGCTTTGAGGGAAATTGTTTTCCGGTTTGCAAAGTCAAATTTTTACAGGATTTTCTGCTAGAAAAGTTTTTGATTTTCCCAAGTGCGACCCAGGCCTAAAGTAAGCAAATGACTGAAGTCATAGTATGAGTACAAGAATAGCTATGTAATATTGACAGATCATTAGAGGTTTCGCTTCCCCCCACCCCCTGTTTGTTTTTTCTTTCTTTTTTTCTTTTCTTTTCTTTTTATTTCTTTTCTTTTATATCCCTTTGTTTTGTTGGTATCACGTCTTTCCCTATATTTCTTTTCGCATCCTTTCGTTTTGTTTCTGTAGTCTTTCCCGCTTTATTTTCATTTCATTTCTTTTCTTCTCTATTTTTCATCTTTTTTCTTTTCTTTTTCAATTATTATTCAACAATTTTCTCTGCTAAAGAATCGTTTGCTGTCACTCAAACTGAAGGTCATAATTGTGAACGCATTTAACACAACGTATGCATAAATAACCCCCTGCTTGGTCAACTATATAAAAGAAAAACAGTATGAAAACACCCAATTAGATAATAAAATCAAAAGCCATTGATCGATGTAATATACTGATTACTATTATTGTTATCTTGTCCGCGACACGTTCTACGTAGCTCCATTCAGTCTTTTTCAAAACGAATTTCCGAATTAAAATCTCAAGACGTTGAAAAATTGAAAAGCAGGACTATTAGAAATAGGTATTGAATCAAAAAATCAACGGCTCCAACATGCCTTGTTAACGGCATTTTCTGACACGGTAAAAAGAAAAAAAAAGAAGAAGAAGAAAAAAAGGGGAAAAATGTTGGGCGTTGAGCACAAAGAAACCGTCAGCATGTATAAAAATCCTCCTTGACATATACATCCTTCCCGATTCAACACATTATATTAATAGCTAATGGATTAATGCTTTAAATGTACACAGGGTTTGCCAATTTAAGAGTGCTTACTTTAATAACGGTGACCTTAGGTTGTCACGAGGAGAACTTAACATACATCGAACTACACTGAACAAGCACGGAAGGCCAGTGACATTGAATGACAAACTATAGTGAGAACTGTAAGATATTCTCTTTGAATAGAACTTTCAATGTGAAGTAGGTTTTAGAAAAGAATGAAGCACATTTCCGTTTGTAGTGAAGTGTTATTTCGCCTTCGCAGTCTGTGTAATCGGTGAAAAAGCAAATAAGCGTTACCGAATAAAGATTCATAGGTTCAGAAGAATGGCTCCCATATATAAGGGAGGTGCTCATCGGAAATATTGAAAATGACCCCTATAAGGTACCTGTGTTTCGTCTTGGTGGGCATGGCAACAAAGGAGTTTTACTCCTAACGGTAGTATATCTATTAAGGTAATTCCGTAGTTTTGCATTGCGCACCACGGCTCTTTGCGTTGGATGTGACTCAAAACGGAGTAAAAGTAGTATTTCTAAACAATATTTCGTCGAGCACTTCGAACTAAGCACGTTTTAGGCATTATCTTGAAACTCGCCCTAGTCCACCCTCGGCCACAGATGCGTTTACGCTCAGATTAACTCTTTTAAAAGACAATAGCGCAAAAACGAATACGGGCACCTATGTTTTTATTTCTTCAAATCGCCGAAAATAAGCTTTCCTATAATATATGTGATTACTGGGAAGATTCCATGTCCAGATGTTTAGATATTTTCCTAAACGAGTCGTTGAAAGCTGTTTTCACGCTGCTGGGAGGTACATACTATCATCCAATTTGACCTTCTTTCGCTTAACATACGCATCTCAATTTTCATGTCAATTTATCGCATCATATTGCTTGATTGTTATGCAAAGAGTGAAAAAGTGAGAGCTAGAAATACTCAGATTCAAGAGGTGAATTTTGTTTGCCGCGAATTCGATTTTAGACTGTTTAGTCCTCAAGACGCAAAAGATGGTGTTCTTTAAAATGATCCAGCGCAGAAACGAACACGGTGACCCCCCTTTTTTATTTCCTTTTGTGGATAAACAACTCAAAAATTACTACTGTGCGAAGTTTCATGAAAATTCCATGTGCGGTTTTATTTCTACGGAATTACCTTAAACAATATTTTCTAAAATTTAATAGTAGTAAAGACATATGCTAACTCAGTTAGAGATCCTTTTCGATTTTCATGTCACTGAGAGGTACCAAACTACCAATATTAACCCCTAAAAGGTATGACGAGCACCCTCGCATTCAATCACCCAATTATTCAATCTTTCTTCTTTTCATTTTCTTATTCTTCAACTTCATTCTTACTTCCCTCCTTCATTCATTCATTCATTCATTCATGTTCATTTATTCATTCGATTCTTCCTTCATTCCTTCATACCTTCAATCATGATCATTCATTCATTCATTCATTTATTCATTCATTCTTTCATATATTCATTCGATCTGCCCAATCTCCTTGATTATAAGGCGTTGTTTATTGATCATATATTTTCATATTCCTTTTTTTTTTTTATTGGCCAAGTATTATCCGGTTTAATTCTATTATAAAATTTGGTCAGACTTTCTCGTGATCAAATATATCATGTGACAAACACACTAATCATTAAGCAATAGCGTTCAACTTATACCCGTCAGTTCTTTTACAGAGTGTTTACGAAGTCAGTGAAGCGATTCCGAAGACCAAGAGCGAAATCATTCTAATCTATAGTAATTGAATAAAAACACCCAATAGACTTTTGTAATGTAATTACTCTGCTTAAAATCCATTAAGCTTAACAAATACAAAAAAGGCTATTTTTAATAGCTATATCAGAACCGCCCAGCACGGTGCCATTTGGTATTCTGATGGTCTAAAGTGACCAGTCATTAATTATTTATGACCAGGGGGGAGGGGAGGGAGGGGTCGAAGGATTTTGTGGTGGGGGAAGCGTGAGGGAAGATCGGGCAAGAAACAACAAACAACAACAAAACGACAGCCAGTAAGGGGAAATCACTTAAATCTTTCGGTAAATTTTTTCAAAAAATTAGGGGATCACTGAAGTCTCATAGTGCCTCAGAGGGATCACACAATTTTTATGGTGTCACATCCAAATCCTTCGACCACCCCTCCCCCCTAAGGCAATAGATAATGTATTTTTGAGACATCATACGTTCCACGTCCGACTAAGTAAATATAATTTACATGGTTAACAGCCGTTTTAGGACATCATAGCTTGTCACTGATCCGGCGATTCATTTTAGAGTAGATGTCGTAGAACTATGAAATAATCGCCCACGATCGGTGCCATAAGCCTGCCTTGCCGAGACCGTGATGTTTTCCAGAATCTTTGACGCGCCTTGCCGTGCCTTGATCGTGTCACGACCGTGTTCGTGCCATGAGCTTTCCACATTCGTACGAAATTTGCTTTAACAAACGTCGGTAACAAAATAACCCAAAATAAATTGCAAACGATGGACTGTAAATCCGATGCCAGCGAGTTCTTCCCGCATGCCAACCATCTGTACAGTATTGAAAGCAGCTCTTGAAGCACATATCGCTTGACAGTGAAAATAGATATTTCGTAAAGTGCTCCTACTGTACTCTGACTTTTATTATCAGTTATTGTCATGTAAATATGACTCTCATCATACAAGCGGACGAAAAACAAAAGTACTGAACTGTTTTTAGAGCAGGTGTCCCAGATAGCGAAAAGAGCACTATAACGTGAACTTGGTGCAAAGTGATAATATTGATAACTGAGATGTGTTTTCGCACAGTAATCTAGATATGGCTAGAGGCTCACCACCTTAAAAAAACAGGTGCGGACCTGATCTGTTTATGTGGATTAGTTGGAAGTGTCACCATAGTGCATAAATATCTAAGAAACTTTATTCTGTAAGGCCATTAGATCATGTTGTTTGAACAAAAGCTATAAACGGAATCTTATCAAATCCAGAAACACAAAAAGCAACAAGAAAATCCGCGTCAGATCGTAATAGGATTATATGGCTACTAAATCTTAATTGCGCACGATTTATGTGACAACTTGAAATAAAAATCCATGGTTTTGAGGCCCAATACGGTGAAGTGATAGAAATCGTCAGGTTTGCAAAGCGGTTTAGCTTTTTGTAAAAGATAAAACATTCTAGATTAGTATCCGTTCAAAGCGGTTTTAGTCTTGAAGTCAAAGTCAAAAGCACGCTGTACGATACTCGATAGACAATGTTTTTGAATGGCCATGTTATTCGATCCAGGTATAAATAGTCAAGTCAACGCTGATAGTTGAGTAAATTACACAATGAACTGCGCACGCATCAAGCACTTTTCTCTCATAGGCTCTTTACTAGACCACGATCACATTTAGAAAAAGAATATGTGTGTTATAAAGCAGCTCTTTATAAGCCGAAAGATGAAGTTAATCTCTATGTCGGCTAACTTTTCTGTTCTGGCCTGATAGCCGCCTCAAGCCGCATGACCTGATCAAAAGACAAAGAAGTACCACAAGTAAATACGTCATTATCTAAGGCTGATATATTGAACTGGCTCATACGTAAGTAAACTAGCGTTAACTGGAAGTATCGTGATGTGCGTTATCACCTGGTCTGATGCATTCGCACGGACATACTCAGATAGCCATCGCCCGATCGATCCGCCACTGCCACCAAAAAACCGGCAGCCGTGAATGTTTTCTAACAACACTCAATCGACGCGAGGAATCACTTACGGCACAGCATCGGACAGTTAATTCAGATTTAGTTTTAGGTTAGGTCTAGGTTTAAAGGGAACGTTTTGATGCTTAGAGTTGCCTAGAACCGGTCGTTTTCATATAAGAGAACTACTCGGACCAATTGGACAACTGAGAGACTATTAAGGTTGTAAAAGAAAGTATTGCCACAAGATCTCTATTGATTCGCAGTTGTTCAGAGCCACCATACCATAGGAAACCACATGCTTTTTATTTCAGACCTGAGAAGATAATCTGCAGTAATCGAGAAATATAAGAAGTGCTTGAACTGACTCTACTCTTTCCGGGAGAAGCAAAAAAGTGAATTTAACCACATGGATTTTTCTAATACCACAGTTAACCTGACCATCAGGATGTGCTCGGTGGACCCAGACGAGCAGATTTCTCCCTCCACGATTCTCAAGACAGCCGCATACACTGCCATCTCTTTGACTGCACTCCTTGGCAACACGCTAGTCTTAGTTGTTTTCCGCAGAAGTCGAGAAATTCGCTCGGTCGTCTTCTACTTCATAGCGAACATGGCCACATCTGACTTGATATTCCCTGTCTTCGCCTTTCCTCGTGTCATCGGGGAAATTTTCAATGGCCCGTTCACTTGGATAATTGGTGGTACATTTGGATCTTTGTCCTGTAAACTAGCAACGTTTTTGCAAGACGTCTCAACGGCTGTTTCCATCGAAAGCCTTGTTGTCATCGCTCTTGAGCGCTTCGTCTCGGTCGTTCATCCAGATCGAAAGAGTTTCCTTAGCTCGGCAAAGACGCGTCGCATTGCCATTACCATAACCTGGATTTTGGCAGTTGCTTTTCACATTCCTTACCTGATAGTCTTCAACGTTGAAACTTTAGAAGGGAAGAACTATTGCATGGCTAAATGGGGATCCGACATTAAATGGAACAGAATCATTCCTGTCATCTATTTTGTCTCTATTTTCACAGTCCTCTACGCGTTTCCCTTCTTGTTTATCATAGTACTCTACTCGGCGATTGTCAATAAGCTAAGGCGACTGAAAATGCCAGGAAGAGACGGTTCTCAGAGACGCCGACGAAGACAAGAAAGAAACAGAACTGTCACTTTAATGGCTTTGCTTTTTGTGGTGGTGTTCTTTGTGTGTTGGACCCCTTTTTTCGTGTTTGCATTCATGTTATGCTTCAAGTGGTATTTTGATCTGCCTTGCTCGCAATTGAACTTTAGATTTACAGTTATTCTTGTTGCTCATTTAAACAGCGCTGTCAACCCCTTCATCTATTTATTTTGCAGCAAAACCTTTCGTAAAGGAGTGAAAACAGTTATCCCGTGTTGTTTCAGGAAACTCACATAATTTAACAGCATATTTTTACTGAGGACGAAGTTTTAGAAACAGGATAAGACCCTAATATTTCATTAATAATATCTATATAATAAAACTGCAATCTATCCCGAATGCACCAACTAGTCATACCTCGGATAATAGCTGCGCAACTCAAAAAGCAATATAAAGCTTACTATATTTCCCCATGAATTAAGATTTCAAATTCGTGTTGAAATCATTAGGCTTGTCAGTCGGTGAGAGCAGCGAAGAGACCAGTCCTTTAGCTCTTTAGCCCAAAATCACTGAAACACTCAAACTGTATTTCGGCTACGTCAAGTGGATTTGTACTCAGCTTGCTTTTTATCAGACATAGTGAGTACACTTCTTCGTAAATCCTTCCTCTTGTTATTTATGGCCTGAGGTTCGGCAGACATGTGTGACGGAACTGAATGAGATGGGCTTTATTAATACATATACTTCATGAGATTGTCATTAATTCTAGCGAGTAACTAGGAGAAAGCCGATCAAGCACATCTAAAGAACTACACTGGGGTTTTTTTTTTTTTTTTTTTTTTTAACATTTGAATTCATATTATTATTGTATTCTTCCCAAATTCAAGGCTAGTTAAACCGCCCTTCGATTAATCTAGTGAGATAACATCTTCCTAAGTGATAAAGAAATCTGTAAAAATATAAATGCAAGGGCTTATGAAGTAAATTTGTTGTGCTAATTTGCTTAAAACTTTCTATTTCTTGTATCGCAATAAAATTATTCAAGTCTCATTTAAAAGGAATAAAACGAAAGAAAAAGTTTCCGTTTTTGTGCTACTAGCTATTATGTTTGTCACCAACGTCAGTAAATATCCCGTGGGTTTTATACCAAACATAACTCGAATCCTGGAAAACCCTTATCGATGCGGTTAGACAAAATCAGCAAAAAAGGGTTGATGGAAAGAAAATGTCTCACTGTTTATCGTTCAAACGTAATCGATAGAAAGATTAGGCAGAAATTTTCGGTCAGCCTCGAGATTTTCTGGTGTTGCATGTTAATAATTCCTCACTAGGGTGGTTCACTTCACTTGTTTTTGGTTCTTCTAACCTTATTTAATCATTTTCATCTAAATTGATCTAATGAATCCACTGATTGCTTGCTCGTGATTGGTCAAAAGTTAACTGAGTGTTTTTCAGGTTTGTCATTATATTATCGAGTCAAAACTCGCCCAAAGCTTTTGAATGAAAACAAACCAATTCCCTTTAAATCATACTATTTCGAGCATGTTTTTAATCCTTTTGAGAAACAAACAAAGTAAATTCTTATTATATGGCGATTCTCCCTAATCTTGAAAATAATAAAAATGAATGAATAAACCAAACAGCGACAATGTATTATCAGATCTTGGTTTATCAAAACACCTGAAAAATGTCAACTTCTTTAATCTTTTCCTTTCCTTTCCTTTCTTTTATTCAATCTTCCTTTACGTCATTTCCCATCTAATCGGCACTTCCCTTCCTTAAATTCAAGCTAGGACTGCTTGAATAAAAACCACTTACGAATTAACGCTTTTATGATCCACAAAAGATATTGGACGCCTACGTTTGATTCACATGCCAGAATTTTAGCTATTTATCAGGGACAAAGGTTTAGAATGTCATAGCCTAAACCCGAGGATTATCTACCTTTCCTTTTAAGACAGCTAGACTACTATGAGCTTAAAAAAAGGTATTATTATTCTCCTTAAGCTTTCTAAGGATTGAATATACGATCGTCTCTGATGCTCTGCTAGTCAAAGAGCCGCCGTCGTCGATCTTCAGGAGCCAGTCGTCTTCATCTCATACATGCAATATACTGATTTAAAACTACTTATTAGACCTGAGTAAGAATGCCCCAAGGACAAGCGTACAAACCTAAATAAAACATAAGCTTAATGCCGTCTAACCCGTGTTTTTTTATCCATTTTCCGTTTATTCAGTGATATATAGAGAACAAATCGTCTGAGCCAGTCGTCTTCATCTCATGACTACATGCACTGAATATACTGATTTTAAACTACAAACTACTAATACCTCGAGGACAAGCGTACAAACTTAAATAAAACATAATTTTAATGCCGTCTGACCCGTATTTTTTTATCCATTTTCCGTTTATTCGGTGATATATAGAGAACAAATCGCTTCATTTTAACGGACGAGCTATCAAGTATAACCTAGGCTATCAGAACTTTTTCGATCCAATGTTTCTCAGTAGTAGGGATTTGTTTCGTTTTTGGGATTTACTATACTTTACGTGTGCAACCTTTTTCGTGTTCTCAGATAAGAAATTTCTTTTTACCGTCGTATCTTAGCTTCCGCCTCAGGCCTGTTTTGCTTCCTATTGCCTGTGGTGCCTTCTGGCCGTTACCTTTGGGAAGTGGAGCGAGATTAAAGGCTCCGTTTTGAATTCGCCAACGTGAGGGCCAGAAAATGTATTTTCTAACGGTATGGAATGAATACAAGCGTGGTGTTGTTCTAAGGTGTATACCCATGGGACATGGGATG
>JAAAQI020130765.1:0-13634 GCA_011800005.2 Stichodactyla mertensii | reverse complement strand
ATCACATGTCTCCTCTCCGATTTCAATTACGTCACAACACAGGAATCCCAATCTACAACGATATTCCAAAATCACTTTCGGTCACAGCAATCTACAAGCTAGTGCACCTATCAAAGTAAACCCCGAGGTGGGGGGGGGGGGGGGGGGGGGGGGGGTCCTGTGGTGTGGTGATTTAGATCAACCTAGAGGTTGTTAAAATTGATAACTTAAAATTAATAGCTTCCCTTTCACGTATCCGTATTCCCTGGTTATAGGACGTTTGCATGATGGCGTTTGTGGCTTCTATTGTCAGGCGAATTTTACTAATTGTTTCTCGATTTTCAAGAGAGTAGAAAAATCTGAATAACAAAGCATTCTGGTAGTGGTAATAAAATGATGCAATCATGAAAACGTCCTGTTCTGCTTTAAATTCCACTTTCGTCTGGGTTCTACAAAAAGGGTGGTTGTTTAAGAGTGCGCAATAGTGCAACAGAAGCGTATTTTATTAACGAATTTTTTTTAACGGTTTACTGTCGAGGTACGAATAATCACAAGGCATTTATTGCTTACATGTAGTGTTGTCAAGCAGTATTTTTGGTCTTGTTTGCAGGTATCGCCTCCATTATCTCTCCCCAAGGCTTCGCCTCCAGTATCTTCATCAAAAGCTGGATCAAGTATAGAAAAACTGCAGGTAAGTTGACATGTCCAGTCCTTTTTAGCTCTTCCCAGACAAAACGGACAAGTAAATCGGTTCATATAAACCAGTTTGACCAGTCAAACAAGTTGGATGGATGTCATATATCACAATCAATGGCAATAAAAATGTCTCAGTATCAGATAAATCCATAAATATATGACGGGTAATTCTTGTTTTCCATTACGCCTAGAAATCTCTGGCCTTCAATCCTGCTATGTTGAGACCTGGCGGTCCGCCACCAAGAAAAGAAGCAATAGAAAAAGCATCGTTTGACGAGCCTCCTGTTGCGAAAACACTAGAGAGCGTTGGAAAAGTGAGTTCTCTTTTATGCTGCAAGACCTTGATTACGGTTTGTTCGGCTGTGGATTGAAGAGAAGGTTAAACGTAATGAATTACGTTTGGAGTCGTAGGGAAACGGCTTGCCAATAAAAGCGCATAGTTTAGAAACGTCTGCGACAAGGTCTTCATCATGTGGTGACGAAAAGCTAAAGTAATAAACTTCAGAACTTTTCTTTTCCTTGGGTTTTCAAGACCTTTATTCCTCTGGCAAATAATCTGGCTATCTTGCAAGCATTCGCTACATTTTGATGGCCATAGGACGCCCTGCTCTCAAGTAATAACCTATAAAACGGGTAACGAAATCATCAGATTCACAGATACAACCGAACAGGCAGTAGTTTGAACTGGGTAACGTTGGAAACCAAACCGCGTGGTTGACCTACTGTTGGTTGACCTACTGTTTTTGCGTGTCATCATGACCAATCACATTGCTTCTTTCTTCGTTTTTAGCGATATTAATGAAAGACTCTGTATAAAAGGTGTTGGAAAACACTTCTCTTCAAACTTGACAAGATTCCAGACACATTTCATAAAAAAAACCCTTTTATTTACTTTGTGTATTTACGTTCCCTGTCTTCTTACTCTTATTAATGAATTTTTGAAGTGTTTTTAACATATTTTGAGCACTTTTGCATGTGATACGGCTTTTGCACGTCAAGCAAGTATTAGTATAAACAAACTAGTGGACTATCACAAATCCTTTATTCGGATTCCCACTAGTACCAAAAGCAAATCAAAACATTGGCATTTGCTTCGCAAAGTTTCCAATGTTTTGTTTATTTTCTATCACTATCACTAGTCTGTTTATGTAAAAAATAAATTGCACCTCTCGCCCTCATGGGCTACGAATCAAATACTAAGTAGCTCATTCGGTTGTGCCACATGAGCTTTTGACTTAAAGCCCATGAGGGCGAGAGGTCTAATTGTTGATTATTTGATTGGTTATCAAAGTGTTTTCCATGAATTCTTTGAAGTGAATAATTTTTTTTTCTTTTCATAGGAGCGCGCGAAGGTACAAGTCAAACGTCGACCACCAACACGTCAAGCTCGTCGGGCCGCAGCTTCAGCCAGCGCCAGCGATGAGACTTTATTCGGGTCAGCGTTGGGCGGAGAATCAGCCCCAATCCCCCGACCATCCATCACGTCCATGGATGATAGTTATGTTACTAAAATCCAAGTTGATGCATTAGCAGATCTCCCGGATGTCGATGATAAAAGACGAAAAGAAACGAAGGATTCCGACATGAGTGACGAATTCTTCGGCTTTGCGAGTTCAAAATCTATCAAAGAGGAAACTGTCTCTAAGCCTAAATCGTCTGATTCGCTGTTTGCGTCAAATGCGGGAAAAACAAGTCTGTTTGATGAGAATGAGGACTTGTTTGGTCCACTCGGGAACAAAACTGAACCGGCTAAACCTCCCAAGAAACCCTTTGATGAGGATAACAATGTAGCGCCTGCCAAACCGGCAAACAAACTTTTAGATAAAACAATAGATAATGATTTTGACTTATTCGGGACTGGTTCGAAAAAACCGGAGTCCAAGGCTACCGTGGAGTCAAAACCCGTAGAGGGTGTAAAATCCCCTGTTAGTGGGAGTAAGAAATCCTTGTTCGCTAATGCGGAGGATGATCTATTCGGACCCAGTTCATCCACGACTAAAAAGAAGGTACGGTCACCTCTCGATGACGACGATTTATTCGAGTCAACTAAAACTAAAGTAGAAAAACCCGAGGGAAAAACAGCTGGAGATGATAAAAAGATCTCAACTCCACTTGATGATGGTAGTCTCTTTAGCTCGGGAGTAGTCACAGAAAAAGCCAAACCAAAAGCAACTTTAGACGGTGATTTGTTTTCTTCGACCGCAAAAGAACAAAAATCCACAGACACTAAAAAACATAAAGAAGTCAAAGAAAAGCCAATTGCGTCGCCTTTAGGAGAGGATGATTTGTCTGGGGTCCCTGTGGCGAAGGTGAATGAGGACAAGAAGAAGACTGAGGTTGAAGAAACCGCGCCTTCGAAGAGCAAGAAGCTTGCGGACGTAAGTACTTGCTTAATATTTTTACTAAGATATTAATGTTTGTATTGCTTCTTGAAGCCTCAAATAATAACGATAAGATCCAATCTAGATATCAATAAGGGTCGTGTATAGTTGTCTAAGAATAGCTGCGGTTTTTGCTGCTCCTACACATCGTGGCTGCCGAAGAGTGATTAATCCAAACCTTTCGTCTTGGGTTTCTTTGTTTGATGTAATCGAATGAATTACTAGAAAAGCCCAACGTCTGATAAAGGTGCTGTTGCACTAGGCGATTTTTCTTGAAACTTGTCTTGCAATGGTGTTGCCAGACAAGTTACACCAGACATTGCCTAGTGTAACATACCAAACATGTCTTGCAATTTTGTTCCCGCAACCGTTGTGAGAAGTAGAACTCTTGTATGATTATACGAGAACGAGACCCAATTTTGCATACCTGAATAATGCAAAAATCAGAACTCAGAGCACGCGCTCCGCGTTGTTTGGCATTTCCTTCGCCTGGTTTAGTTTTAAAAATGTTGGGCTGTCGGATTTGCCACTCGTTCTCCTAAATGACAGCGAAGTATCTTCGATTTTTTCCTGCCTTCAACGATTTTTCAAAAACTTTTTGGCGGTATTGCTTTCGAATGTCACACCATGTGAGCAAACGTTACACAGATATCTTATTTACTTTTCGCTTCAGTATTAAGAAACTTTTAACTGAAAACCGCCGGTCGAACTCTCTTACCAATTGATAAAAGCATCTGATAAAAACCGTCTCACTTTTTCACCCCTTGAGCATGCGCATAGAGCAGTAGCGTGGAACTCTTTATTTATGTATTTATATGATACAACCCAACTGAGGGGGATAGACTACGGTGGTGCGCTGGTGAATGAAATTGTGCGCAAGTCTCTCCAGAAAAAAGACTGAAAATGTCCTAATTATAAAGATTCCTTCAAGTTGTTGAGAGTATTGCATTAGCTACGTTTTCGTGTTGAGGGAGCGTTAGTGATCGTGTTACAGATTTTGCCTTGCGTGATCCGTGTTTTAGTGTGTAGTATAATATGAATGTGTAGATCGCGTAGCGCGTAATTTGGTTAAGCTGTAGTGCTTGAAATAAGGTTGCTCCAGGTGAAAGGCCACCCCTCCCCCCAAAAAAATCGAAGAAAATTGATAAATTCTATTATAAAATAACTACGATATAACGCGTGGTCTGATTGGTTAATAACTGTGTGATGTAAGAGCATGAAAACATGGTTTCCTCGGAAGCATATTGTTCTATTTTATGAAAGCTTTGTAAAACGCTTATTATGTTCTATGCTGTTTTATCATCACTTGGGATGTTGGTAAAACACCCGAAGAGCTTTAGAATTACTCACATACGGCTCGTTACCCTAAAACTTTTGCTTGTGTTTTCCCAACATCCCGCGTGTTGATAATACAGCATAGAATATGGAATGCGTTTTATAAGGTTTAATTGTACTTGATCTAGATAAACTAGCGAGACAGAAAGGTGATCTCGTGTTTCGTGTTTATAATTTATACAAGGTCTCTCAAGTTCCGATTTCGTTCCTGAGCTTGGTCATTGAAACGTTTTAGTTTCGTGCGCATTGCGTGTGGTGATGTTTACATTACTGTTCTTATTATTATACCTTAATTCATTTGCGGTTATTGGTGTTTACATTGTTTTATCAGTTGTCTCTTTGTTTGCCTGCTGCGCAAACCTTTCAAATCGAGTATGCAAAGCAGGCAACATAATATCACCATACAACATAATTTTTAAATATTCTTTACAATTGAAAAAATACCACCGTACAACATAATTTTTAAATATTCTTTTCATGCGTGTAGTGTTAATTTTAAAAAGTCTTAAAAACTTGACTGCTATATAATGCATTCTATGTCATCTACGCTTATTTTTCTTCAATTTGTTTATTTTCCATTGATGAAATATGACTTGGTCATTTTTCCCTTCTTTTTTTAGATTGCATGAGTTACGAATCTTTATTTTCATACTGTATTCTCCACTGCACAGTTCTCGAGAAAAAGCCATAATCGATTCGATTTTCATTCTTTGTTGAGAAAGCTACAGGTTCTCCCCCTGTGAAATCACGATTCACAGCGTTAGCGTTATCCGTACCACTTGCTTGATTCTTTTCGATTTTCCATGATGGATTTTTTCGCTTGAATAACTAGTGCGCATGCGCATGGTGCTTCGTTAAATGTACGTTTTCGTTTTCGTGTCTCTGCTTCCATGATTGAACGATTCACACGAAAACAATGGACAGGCATTTTAGTGTTACGGCGGATTTCGTACGAGGGCAAAGGGATACGGCAAAATTCGTAACCGTAATAGAGATTTCCGATTTACAAGCTTTGGCACTCACTGTACTTTAACATTGGTTAACTTGCGTTTTGGTTTTACTTGCGCAAGAGTTCATTTCTTTATTGAATATAAAGATACATTTAATTGCAGTTCCTTACTTCCCGAAATGCGTTTCTTGAATTTTTCTTTCATTTTATCTGATGAATTTGGGACCATACATCCAGACATCGATTGCTAAAGCGTCGTATGGCAGGGCGAAACCATTTACGGGTCAGCTGAAGATTTCGGCTCTAACACAGCTATCCATAACGACTAATCAGCGAGCTCGGCCGAAGCCTAAAGGGAGAGGTTAGTCGGCCCCTAGACCATGGAAGATTAACCCCTTGCTATGATCAGTAACATTAGATCCTTCTCTAAAAGAATGACTAGTCCTTTGACGCTCTGATCCATGTGGGAGGCATTAAAAAAGTTAGACATGCGCAGACCATTATAGTAAATACTGAGCGTGTATAGGATTCAGTTTCTTATTTTTAAAGAAAACGTTTTTTATACTGCTCCAGGATACTTTGGTACTAATAGTGACAAATCAGCGTTTGTGCCGTTAAATCGGAAATCTTTAATGTAGCTGTACCGTAACCGTACCCGCGCCTTGTGATTGGCTGATTCACACGAAAACAATGGGAAGCCATCTCAATGCTAACTGGTTACAACCTTGTAAGTGCTGTAAACGTGCGTACAGAAGTTAAACCCCTCGATATAGCTGTGTACTGTTGTGTGTGCGTCAATGTCTAAATCTAGTGGAGTCTTCAAGGTTTTAAGGGCCACATCCGGTAACTATAGCAATGGACGCACATCGTGTTGATTGTTTAGTACAAGAAGACGATTTTTATAGAAATGACGTTGGCTTCAAGACTTGCTACATCTATTTCTAAATGATTGAAGTTTAATTTAGATGAACTGGTAAAAGCAACAATTGAACGGAAAGATAATAATTCCTTAAGAAACTCTTAAGGATGTTGGCTAGAAATTCGACAATTCGTTCTTAATTCCCAAAGTAAACACTGTAAGCTTTTTTCTTCTTATAACGGAGAAAATATTTAGAAAAGTTAATGAGAAAAGAATAGAAACCAGGAAAAAGAATAAACTATTATAGATATATTTGAGACCTACTGGAAACCTATTCGTTCACGAGCAATACAAAAACAAAGGCCCAAGAACAGAACCTGGGGGATTCCTGGACCTACAAGGAACCGATAATTCGCAATATCCAAAGCACACAACATAGAAATCTTGTTTCCGTTCTAAAAAGTAGTCGTCGTTTTTGAAATAATTACTTTTGTGATGATACTCAATCTTTTTTTCATAATCAAGCCAATTTAGTCTATTCTCATAATTTCTCAGGATTCAAGGCTAGTGTCTATCAAACAAGATTTTATATTTTTTGTCTCCCAATTTCCATCCATTGAAAACTGGGTTTTACTAGTTCTAAAAAACCTCTAAAATCCAGGTTTTTTCTTTCTATATTCGTGAGGCTGCTTTGTAATTGAATTTAACCCGTTATCTCTTCAAAGCCCCTGCGTCGCTGACGAGGTTTCCATTGTCAAACAAACCAGTTGCTCGCTATCTATGCTGGTAATGTGTATATGTTGTGTGAATCAACAAACTAACTTGTATTGGCATATCATAACCAACCTTTTTGTACTAGCGAGATGTTTTATTTGTAGAAGAACTGGTTCCCTGCTGGTCCTACATGATTAACTATTGAAGATCAATAGCCTCTTTTGCTTCCGTTTTTTGTTAGATCCTGTAAATAGATCAATCTTTGTGGTCTCTTGGGGGTAACGTTTATAAAAGTTCGGATGTCTTCCCAAGATAGCAACTAATCTTTTATAGTGCTCGATTTCTTTCTTTTTTTTTTCCTTCGGAAAAACGCAACTATGAGATTAGTTTTGTTAGGTTCTGTAACTAGATCATTCCTTGTTATGAGGTCTCTACCGTTTATGAAGTTCCGATGTCCTTAAGTAAAGACCATTCTTTTTCCTTCCTATCTTTTTCCTTAAAAAAAACCGCGACCAAAGAGCCGATTTTGCCATGTAATTTCTTCCGTATAAAGAACTTAGCTTCAATTTGTTGCGGGCCGTTTTTCAGACTTTATAAGCCTCAAGTAAAAAGCACCTTTGAATTGTAGTCTTAACAGTTAATTGTTTTTCCGCTATTTCCGTCATAAAAAAGACCTCGTGGAGTTTTTTTTCGTTATCCTGGGTGGAGAGCTTACTCACGGCATCATCTAATGAGCCTAGTGCATCGACTATTCACTTTTTTTTCGTTAATTTATAATGCCTCATCAAATCTTAAGCTAAGAACTAGACAACAGGAAGACTTAATTATGTAGCTAGAATTGCAGATATCTGGCTCCTCCCTTTCTCCCCCAAACTGTGACATTCAGATCTTTGCTCAAGAAAAACATATTTTAGTTGGAATTCAAGGTATAGTTGAAGGCTCCCGTTGTATTCAATTATTCTTCCTGCAAGTCGAACTCGCCGCTGTCCGCCTCTCTCTAGAGGATGGAGCGCGAATCCTTAACGTGACGGCTCAGAGTAGAACAGATTTCGTTTTTCAGGACTCCCTATTTTTTAAGACATTTACCTCTGTAAATTCCAAGGTCCTCTTAAAATAACTCATCAAGCACTTCAGAAACCCCCATTTTTCATTGGCCAAAATCTAAAGTCTCCCCATTTTCTCCCCCATACCCCCTACCCCCTCCGAGAAATAATGAACGGTTTCTTATTTTGAGATCCTCAGACTTTACCGGACATAATTTCCTCTCTTTAGTAAGATGATCCCCATCAACAGCAGAATACTGACCATTTATATTAACTCCATTACCTTTCTACTCCACTTTTTTCTATTATTTTTCCCTCCCACTATTTATTCAGATAAGCTATTTCTCGTTACCACACATCGGATTCCTTTATTCATTAAAACCGCAATATTTTCCTTCAAAGTAATTTCGTCCGACCCACAGCGAGGATAGCTCGCAATGTCGCTTGAACCTTGAAACCTCAGACACTCATTATCCGGCTCCAAGTTTGTTTTTTAAATTGTTTTTCATCGCTTAAAATATCATATTATTCAGATTATTTGTCATGCAGACTAGTTGAACTCATTTTGGAAAGAATTTTACTTAGAATGTGGGATTAGTGTATTGCTAGGTAAAGAAATAAAGCTATATTTTTATTGAGAACCACAGGTGATGTAAGATTAATAAGAAAATTTCTTAAAAATCCCGCCCACCTCTTGTTTTACGCTGTTTGGTTACGAAATATGACGTCGAGTATCGTTTTACAATCGAGAATATTTTTAAACAGCAGATTTACCTTGTAGATATATGACTGAAGGGATTTCTGTAAGGGAACGAACGGTGGTGACTTACACCGTACACGGTACGATATCCCGTAACATCGAAATGGCTTCGCATTATACTAATTTATCCAATCAAAACAAGCAGCTTTTTCTCTAAGGTTTGATTTTTTTTTTTTTTTTTTTGCTTCCATACGAAGCCCACTCTAAATCTTACGTGTCCAAATCTACGTCTCTCGCCTTGAACACTTGAATTTCATAATGTTATTAGCTTGTTTGCATAATAAAGAGACATGGCACATGATTTCATGTGGTGTTGGTCGTCATGGTAGCACAAAATAGTAGGCCATTTGCATGATGGCGTAATTTACTACCAAGACCAGAATGCTTTGAGTGGCTTCTATTGTCAGACAGATTTTACCAATCGTCTCTTTATTTTCGGGAGAGTAGAAAAACCTGAATAAGAGAGCATTTTTACAAAGCATTTTGGTAGCGTTAGTAAAATGACGCCATCATGCAAATGGCCTATTCTCGCCAATGTGGGGTCTGGAGTCAAAAAACATGACAGAAAACTTGACACAACGACTTTAAACTTTTTGTATTCAAAACAGATTGATATACCGTAAAGCTCCATAAATAGGCCCTGGGGCTTATGTTTGCCCAAAGTGCCCTTTTGTGCGGCCCAAAGGAAAACAGATCAAGAGTCGCAGAAAAGGGTTATTGTTTGGGGAGAGGAGGGACTTATTTTCGGGGAGCTAAAATTAGGAGGGATTGTTTATGGTATGGTTGGTTTGATCAGAACATTGGCGACGGGGGTGGGGAGAAGTCAGTGGAAGAGGTGTAATTCTTCAATAGGAAACTTGGCTAGGGTTTTAAGGAGATGAAATGGGAGGAGAGTTCTTTAGGTGCCTGTGATCTCCCCTTCCATTGTATTATTATTTTTGGGGGAGGAGAGGGTCAGGAAGAAAGGGAGTGATCCATGGCATCATTATTAACTGATTATTGGTTATTCGTGCCGTAGGATAATGATGATGATGACTTATTCAACGTAACCCGAAAACCTAAGAAAGTGGTGAAATCACTGGGAGATGATGATTTGTTTGGAGATTCCGGTGACATATTCGCTGATGTTCCGAGTAAACCAAAAGAAAAGAAGAAGAAGAAACCTGCTGGAGCTACTACTGCTGCTGCAACGGGAGGTAAGAAGTTACTTACAAGGTCCATAGATCCACTCTTCTCATTGGTGGAATTGTCTAGAAGGTCCATACACCCATCTTATTGTTTGGTAACAAATTACTCCTTACAGGTTGAGAAGATCGGTCCACAGTTGGATGATAATAAGCTGCTTAGAGGATCCTTAGATCCGCTCTTCCCATTGGTTTAGTTTTTCTTAGAAGTTTTATAGACCCACTGACTGTTCTCGTTCATAATCAAAGAGGAGTTTAGTTTGGAAGATTCAAATTTTTGGTATTTGCTCATCTCCAACAGGGGTAGATCCAGGGGAGGGGTGCAGGAGGTGCGCACCACCACCCCCACCCCCTGAAATGAGCGACTTAAGTCAATTGTGGAATTGATCCATCGTAGTTTTTGGGAAATACATGTACTGTGTCTAGACAAGAATAGCAAAAGTTCAATTTTTGAGATATACTATTTGGTAAAACCATTTGCATCCTCCTTCCGCATTTTAATCCTCATTTGACAAAATGCCTTCCTGTACTTTATTGGCCCTAGCAAGACTCTGACCTCGCTTGCACGCGCTGAATCAAGAAGATATCTATGGGTAACTCGGGGATGGTGCATTCAAAGAACTCGTCACCGACTTTGGTCACTGATTGATTTTCATACAGATTCAATATTCGACGATAAGCCCAGCGAGAAGACAACCAAGAAAACAAAAGCGAAAAAGAAAACAGGAGAGAAAAAGCCCGCCAAAACCACCTCGATATTCGATGACGATGCGCCGAGTATCTTTGACGATCCACTAAATGCAACATCCAGCAAATAACCGGCGCTCTCTCTCATAGTACAGGTTAGGTCTCTTTTTATATTAAAGCGCAAGCAATAATAGATTTAAAAACTCGAGTCAACGAATTTTCGAGTTAGAATTTGGAGGGGGAGGGGCCAAGACCGAATGCTTAGTATAGGAGCCTCGCGATAAAGCTTTTTCAATGTATATCCCGTGTGTGTGTATAAGCTGTGATTAATTACAGCGCATTCAGCACGACCAATCTTGGTTTATTCAGCTAAATAGATCATTGATAGTCCACAATGACATACAGACACTGTTCGTCATATAAAATCCAGCTTTTTATTGAAAAAATTCCTTACGAAACCAAAAATGACTACGATTGGAAACAAAATATTCGCCTACTTTACTCCCACCCACGTGAAATTTGCCCCATGCGTTCAAGTGCGTTATCAAAGCTATCACCATACATACTTTTACATCACCACCTTACTATTTGACATGTACGACACGAGATTTGCATCTAGTTGATAGGGAATTGAATGCGAAAAATGTCGTAAAAGGAAATGAAATGTATGCCGCTAAAAGCCCGTTATTTCCAAATCAGCGGATCCAACAGAGGGCGGAATCTAGCCCCGAGACTATAGCCTGTTATTAGATATATAGAATGAATGCCATAAATTTGTGAAATCGTCACGTCTTTTCAGCAGAGTGAATAAAAAATGTTTTATTATTGTCAATTTTTTGTTTGTGTTACGTCATACTAAAACGTTTTTATATCTCGATATCTTACAAAAATCCCGTTTCACGCCATATGCCTATTGCTGAAAATTCTCCCTTTCTTTTTCACTGTTTTATTGCATTCACTCTAGATGATAATAAATGAACAGCAATGAACTGTGTATCACTTGTACAGAGTGTACTATAGAACTACAAGCAGATTGCACAGGGGTAATTGTATACCCCTTGATTGATAATAAAATACAGTTATATATTTTTGGAAAACTCTTTTCGAATTATGGGCCTCCACGCACAAAAAATCAAGCAATTCCCGGTAACAACACGAGTAGAAAACTGAGTTCGAAACAACCGCAAGACATGCATGGGTCGTTTGGCTGGACAGGAAAAAACTGTGGCAAAGCAAAGTGACTTAACATTCAAGAACAAGGCATTCCATGAACGCTTTTAAAATGGTTGCTCTGTCCAGCCAAAGGTCCATGCATGCTTTGCGGTCGTGTTTGGAACCCAGTTCTCCACTCCTTTTATTACCAGAGAATTATTGATAAAAAGTCGACACATACTTACCTTCGCTAGTCACATGGGTGTGGTTCAGACTCTGAGCACTTTTCGTAAAGAAAAAATAAGAAAAATTTATGTAAAGTATTTTTACGCCCTTTTTGTGTTCCAAAAATCATTGATGTTCCTAAAGAACGGCTACTCTTTTTCATCCTATAACTCGGGTAATACAGGAATTTCGATGGTGCTAGCTCAGGAGGGAGGGGGTGGGTTCTTGTTCGAATCGGAACAAGAAATGTTCAGCGTCTGAATCAAGCCTTGCGTAATACGGGAATAAAAACTCTAACAAAAGCTTAGCGTTTATAGCCACATCTTTTTATATAAGATTCAGAGTAAATAAGTCGTGGGAAATGTGGATCTTGGCTTTTCCGGAATTCATTGCGACCAATATTCATTATGACGTCATAGACGCCATGTTGGATGAATATGATAAGATATTTTTGTTCTGTCATCCATCATGGCCGTCTTGGTTTTTTTGTTCTCTAGAGCGTTTTCTCTCTTTGTCACATGAAACAAAAGACACAGATATAGGATCCATGTCGGTCTTCCAAACAAAGGGACCTAATTAGGCATCCTTTCTTTAAGGCACACCAACATGGCCGCGATGACGAAACGTGAAAACGCTCTCTTAAGCCTGGTTCTCACTAGCGACGCAAGCATAAGCGCAAGCAATATACGCAGACTCAGTAGGGTACTGCTCATTAGCGGTGCTTGTCTTTTCTCCCACCTCGGTGATAAATGCAGTACTGAGTCTGCGTATGTTGTTTGCGCTTATGTTTGCGTCGCTAGTGAGAACCAGGCTTTATTAAGAGTCTGTGGTGGATCTATGACCGACTTCTAAGGGGGAGGGGGGATGGCTGTTATCTAGATTGCTGATGGATAGACCCCTTGCACATGTCAGAGCAGCTCAATCTGGGGGACAAAACAAGAGACTTTTGCTCTCTTGAGAGCTAGAATCCATTGTTTTGTCCCCCACATTGAGCTGCATTCCGACGTGCTGCAAGGGTCGTCTATACCAGTACATTGTATAGTTTGTAAATATTCTCACTAGCTTACCGTCAGTTCTCATAGCCATGCTGTCTGTTTTATACGCTACTAGATATTTCAGGTATGCCATAATAAAAAGAGTAACAAAACTGGCCGCTGTAAGAATCAAGAGAGACTCGCTCTATAATGATAAGACAGAAAAAAATGATATCAGAATATAATCTTAGGTACCGGGCATTATTTATCGCCTGGGGATGGGTGATGGTGGTGGTTGTGGTGAGGTGGGGGGAGGGGTAGTGTCTTGCGTCACAAGCCGATCCAGGATTTTTTAATTTGATCGGGTGCACCATTTCTGATCGGGACTCGAGTAAATAATATTAAATTCATAATTGGGTGTGAATAGCTCACCTCGTGGTGTTGGGGGGGGGGGGGGGGGGGGGGGGACTATTTTTCGTTTTGCTCTGGCACCACAAAGATTAACTGATCTTTTTTTCTTGCACTGTGCTTACCGGGGTGACTTTACCAAAACCCTCGCGCTACAATAGATAAAATAATTAATGTCTTGGAAAAGACTATAAACTACTCTAATTATATAGCTTCCAATTAATCCCATATAGGTAACTGTCCAATTAGTATATGTAATAGGACTCCATGCTGTCTAATTCAGAAATA
>JAAAQI020130754.1:0-10555 GCA_011800005.2 Stichodactyla mertensii | reverse complement strand
GGTCACGGTGAAGGCCACGGTCACGGTGAAGGCCACGGTCACGGTGAAGGCCACGGTCACGGTGAAGGCCACGGTCACGGTGAAGGCCACGGTCATGGTAAATAAATCACAGCACGCGAAATCACATGCAGTGAAAAATGCAACTCTTTTAAAAGGTTATATGCGAAATCTGATCTGTGATACGATGACTATTAATAGCATTACTTGATGAAATTTCCATATTTATATTCGTATTTCCTCCTCAAAGCCGGTAAACCGGTGTACCATACTCTCTACACCAACCTGTTTATGAACTGGATCCCAAACTAAATCTTTAAACCCCAGTTGCGACGGCCTTAGTTTTGGTACCACCCAAGAACTAATCTGAAAGCGCTCTGAAAACCAAATTATTATTGTTATTTATCCACAATACGCAGGAATACATGCTATTTATCTGCACTAAAGGTGATCAAGAGACAATTGTAAGGCCCGTTTCAAACGTCGAATTTCACATGTGCCGAATCTAATGCAAATGAACTTAAACAATAGGTTTTGCTCATTTGTATTAGATTCGGCACATGTAAGATTCGACGTTTGAAACGGGCCTAACGACCATTTTCCCGCGCAACACAGCGTTGTGCAAAACTTGAAGTTGATGTCGTATAACATACAACACAATAAACATTTCGAATTCTGCCACATTATTGCATGGAATTTAGATTCAAAACGCCGCAACAAAGCACGCTGAAGAATACGACAGCGTTTCGAGAAATGTTTTCTAGATGCTATCTTACCATCTTTGATTAATTTTCCTAAAGTGGCTGGGCGAAAACCAGACGGCATTGCACCTAAGGCCTTAAGGACATCTGTGACGCTTGTCTGATTGGGAATAAAGAGATCAAAAATTGTTAGAAGCCTGAAATTGGAAATACTGGCACTTTTGACAAGTGATTTCTCGTAATTTCCGGAAGATATTTGTCTGCCAATGAACGACATGCAGCTGGTCTTGAAATCCGTAGCTACAATAGACCTGCATGTACGTTTAATTGAATAAGGACTTCAACTGTTTGCTTTTACCAAAACCGCGTACAAAATAAATAGGATTGTTTAGTCGTGATGTATCCTATTTTTGGGTTCGTCCCATTAAAAACTTGTAAGGAGATGTTTTTCACGACACTCTTCCCCTCCCCCCTCCCCCGTGCAATGCTGTTTTCTTATTACCGAATACATAATAAAATCCCGAGGACCAAAATTGAGTGGGGGAAGAGAGGGTGTATTTACGTTATGACTGTTGGAAAGAGGTTTGGTTAGAAAACAATAACTGCAATAGTAATAAAAGTGCCAACATTTTATTCACGACTGGAGTTACTGCCGAAACTAAGCAACCAGTTTATAAGTTTTATATGAAAACGAGTTTTTAAGTTTTATACAAAAAAAAAAAAAAAGAAACGGAGAGAAAGGTGTAAGACATGACATCTGGAGTGGCTCAGTTTAATTTCGCAGCTACATGTATTATGGAAACTATGTTGTCAGCTCAGGCGAGATTAGCGAGATAAATGGATTGTGCGATGCAACGCTCACTATTTGAAGCGTTCAAACCAGACTGAACAGCTTAGGAACACCGGAAAATCACCGAAAAAATTCCATTCGATTTATTCAGTACGCTTTTTCTGACAACAAATTCTAATGGCTTAAAACATTCTATTCTAGACTCAGAGCAATACATACATATTCTACTTCTAACAACTGAAATCGTGATTCAGTGTAAATCAATAACATAGTTTTTATACCAGACCTTTTTATATTTTGTTCCAAAGTCTTTTACATCGGCGCAAATGGGCGATTGGATTTTATTTGGATCGTCTACAGCTGATGCAACGAGTGCTTAAAATATCAAAATGAACCTAAGCTTTGATTTAAGAACAAAACAAAAACCTTTTGATAATACAATGACTTCATTTCAAAATTCTATTTGACGCAGTGGGAATGGAATCGAATTTACATTCCAGTTAAGAATTAATTGGTTCCAACAAAAATCTTCTCATTCGATAGCAAAAAAGCCATTAATGAATTATGAATTTGGTTTCTGAATCGATTCGTCGATTCTTAACATACTGCTTTTTCTTATATTAAAGTTCGATCGCCAATCGAGAGGATAGCAGTAAATCACAAATACATTTGAGCAATTAGCGACTCAAACACACGCTTTTAGAAAGCCACAACGCTGCATTTCTAATTCATCAACACAGGACATTATTTTTGGAATTTACTGGAATAACTACAATGAATTTAAAGAGCCGGATTTCTATAACATCACATGGAATTATTAATAAGAATTAAGGCTTTCACATACCTCTTTTTCTATTACTTTTTCGACTTTCTTGTCTAAGGCAAAACTGACAGACTTTTGTGCCATTGTTTGAATATTCGCAACAGATTCACAGTTATCGTCTTCAATACTAGATCGTCAGTTGAATCTTAATAAGGCAAACGCTCCTCTGCTAAGTACAGCTTTGTTTGCAGTAAAGATCTAAGCTGTCAGCGAAAGTAATTTGGTGCAAAATGAACCATTCGTAATATCCACAAAATTGGCGACAGCGTTGGGCGACAAATTGGACCTTTAAACTAATGAAAAATCTTTGCTATCTTGAAATATTGTGCCATTTTAAGGGCCTCATTTGAGAATGTGGGAAAGCACTTTAAGATTTCTTTCGAAAAGTCTGTCTCCCTAGTGAAACTGAGTTGTCAAGCTGTCGGTTGTCAAGGTAACCAAAAATCTATCAAATCATCAGTTTTGGAGTTAAGTTAGATAGAGAGCCAGAATTGCGCATTCTGGCTTTTGATTGGCCTTTAATGCCGGTCGGATATTATCTGAAATGTGAAATCTGAGATCCAGAGAAATTGATGGACGAAGTGTTAATTGTTATTATAATTATTATCATAATGATCATCATCATCATCATCATCATTATTATTACTTCAACTGATTTTTATCTTTTAGTAATTTGCAATCAGTAAATAGCTAAATGCGACACCACCTTAGCTAACAGTCTCTGGGAAATGGAATGTCAAACAGCCATTTTCAAAAAAATCAATCAAGAAACAGACATGCCTTACTGCCTTCACTTGATTTTCCTGGTCACCCTTAAATCTTTCCAGCTAAATGTGAAACAATGCTAATAATAAATGTTACTGCACACTATACCTCTTGTTTTGAGCCTTTCTGTAATGATTTCCATAATTCTTTGCCACTTGACAGAAACAATTCAGAGAATGAATGAATAAGGGAAATGCAAAAACAACCTACTAAGAGAATCAAGCTTATGAGTGAGAGAGTCATGAAGTGAGTGAAAAGTAAATCAGTAAAAAATATAAAATAACGCCCCCACCCCCCCATACATATTGTATGATGCGAACAACAGTGGCTACTTACTCTCTCCTTGGAGTTGGTAGGTCTGAAACTTCATCAGATTCTAAAAATACAAAGACTTGTAAATTCATCCAATTCAAAAAGCAAAGTAAAAGCACTCAAAAAGCATTGTAATGGTCTTCCTTCATCATAAGGGACAACAGGAATAACTGACGACAGATGTGTCAGTATTACATGATATTATTTGGAGGGCTTTTAGGGACTGCTATTATGGCACACTGCTGCCACGCAGTTTACAATCATGAGTAATGTAACTAATACATATGCATATGCCTTTGAAACTAGAATGTTGAACTGAGAGACAATTCCCTAACTCTTATATTAGTCCAACACGTTCTTTAACGCCCCATATACAGGTTAAGGAAGGGATGGGAAAAAGGACCTAGGGTTTAACATCCTTATCCAAGAAGACTTGAAAGTCTAACCATAATGCAGATGTGATGTGTGCAGCACCTCGTCAGTTATTTCCAGACCCCAAGTGTTGGTTTGATTGGGACTTGAACCCACAACCTCCTGCATGAGTGACCGATGCTTTACCAACTGTGCTAACTGCGTGGCTGTCTTTTGTAAAGACAATCTTTGCAGGGGCAGATGTAGGAGAGGAGGGTGTAGGAGGTGTGCACCCTCTGAGATGAACTACATGTACTTACAGTCAATTTATGGATTTAATAGTATTTACTTTTGGTGCTTAAGTCCCAATCATAAATGGTGCTCCCCCTCAAAAACCTCTGGAGGTGCACCCTTCAAAAAAATCCCAGATCCACCCTTGTTTTGAAACAAATGCAATCCTTAGATCATTTTCATTTTCATTTATTCATTATCCTTTTTAGTGGGTGGGGAGTTAGGGAGTGGAGAGATTGTATTTAACTAGAAAATTTTTAATCAACATACATACCTTCTCTTGTGAGTTCAGCCTGTTCTCTTGCCACTGGAGCAGAAAAAGGTTTAATTATCTATAAGCAATCAGTGTACAAAAATTCATTATTTATTAGTTTTCAGGAAACTCTTTGAAATTCCACAGATCTTCACTGAAAAAGTGAATATCCTACACAAAAATGAGGCTAACTCTGAGCAAACGAAAACTCAGAACTGGAGAGTATTGAGTCAAGTCCCAACAGCCCACTTTCTGAGTTTTCCAAAAAGATGCATGAAGGTGAGGCTTCATGCCAAATCATGCTTGGTGGTGTGTAATGACTGACTTGTTCTGTTATGTCACACTTATTTTTTTGTGACCTGTTTGCAGTTCACTCAAAACAAAGGGTCAAATTTAAGACTTTCTAAGCCATGTTTTTGTTAAAAATATTTCTGCTGGCTATGTAGATTTTTCAACTGACCTCAACAAGTGTCTTTGGAACAATTCCCCTTTTGCCTGACGAATTCTCTGCTACCCACCAGCCATCCTCCCTTAAAATATGGGAGAAATTATATCTTAAATGATACAATTAAAGTAAATCATTGCATTTTGTACTAGAAGTGAGCATTCACACAAAGTCCCCCTCAGATGTGACAGAAATGATTGAAAATAAAATTTTAAATATGCTTAGGGCTTGAAATAATGGCTGATTAATGGACAATGTCCAGTCACAAAATTGGTTTTGTCTGGTCAAATCCTTCGGATGCTGGACATTTTGTCCGGTCACATCAGACAAAGTGCAAGTTTTGGTAGTTTAAAGTTCTGGCCAAAGTTTAGTTATCGATTCTATCCTTGCTGGCAATTAATATGGACTGTGGCAACAACAAACAAACAAGCAAAAACAAAAAAATATGAAAAGCAACAACAACAACAACAACAACAACAACATTGCAAATCAAATCACCTAACTGATATTAATTTTTAATATCAGATTAGGTGTCATTTGATTTAAAGTGCATGTAAGCCCTACAGGATCTTTCGAAAAAACTTTCATAATAAGCAAGAATGGCATTGTCCGTTTTTTTGATATCTCTTTTTGTTGCAGAGATATCCAAATATGCAAATTACAAACTGATGACATCATTAAAGGTAAATATTCAAAAGCTAAATCATAAATAAGGAATATCTTCCTAAAAAATAACAGAGTAGACAATTATTTTGGTTTGTTTGATGATGTTACCATGGAAACACTCTCAAAACTAGGCTCTTTTGAAGATATATAAATAATTCTCATTATTATAAACTACAGTGTTTTACAAGGATTTCTACCACTGAGAAATGTCGTATCTCAGCACATGTAAGAATACGATATTTTTCACATGTGAAAATATCAACCAATCTCGGAAATTTTAGTATTCAGTGGTAGAAATCCTTGAAAATACTATAGTTTATATAATCAACAGAATAATACATGGACGCTTGGAGATATGGAATTTATCTTCTCGTGTTCCCATTTGTTTTCTCACTTGTTCGCTGTGCTCACTCGTGAGATATCAAATTGAACACTCAAAGATAAATTCCATATCTCTGCACGCCCATGTATTATTCTCTATTTATTTCCTTCTGGGATTGCATATTTCAACTTTCTTTTATCAAATTAAGATTAGATCTTCATGAATTCTCTTCTTTGGCTTAAAATAAAAATATTCTAGAAATTAGGATTTTTGTGTTTTTACTCAAAATAGCCTGGACCCTAGAGTGTTTCCATGCTACTCTAGTACCATATGAAGTTTCAACCACATCAGACTACTTTTTACGAAGATATTCCTTATTTTATGATTTAACTTTTGACTAGGTGCCTTAAATGATGTCATCAATTTCTAATGCATATTGGATATCTTTGCAACAGAAAGAGATATCAACAAAGGGACAAGCCTTTCTTGTTTAATATGAAAGTTCTTTTGAATTAGGAAGAGATCCTGTAGGGCTATTTTTGAAATCACTAGCGAATCATGCAATCTGATTGGTTCTCAGCATTGCGACTTAAGCACAAATTGTACCATTTTGGCTCTCAATTGCATCCTTTTTTCAGCCAATCAGATTGAAACACTAAACTAAAACAACCAACCAGATCTCATGACTGAATTAAACTTACCATTCAGATTGCAGGAAAGAAAAGACAGAAAAGTTTAATAGAAATTTTTTTTAAATGTTTGTTGTAAAACTAATATACAACAGTTTTTGGCTAATCAATAAATTCATATTAAACAAATGCTGTTGATCTTTACTCTGGTGTTTTAATGGTCTGATTTCAAAATGGATATAATAAAATGTTAATTGAACTTCGTGTCGTGCAATTTTGGTCCAAAATTAAACTATTGCAAAACAGTTACAAATCACACTATTACAATCATGGGATTTTGTAATCGTGTGTTTGATTTCAGACCAAATTGCCTCCACCCAGTTCAATTACTATTATTTATCAATTAATTAATCAATCAATAGTTTGATTGATTGATTGATTGATTATTATAATTATAACTGTACCTTGGATCAAGGATCTTTAAGACTTCTCCTTTTTTAAAAGCCAAGTCATCTGGTTGTTCACCTGGGAAGTCACTGAGTGCTTCTACCTGTGTAACCTGTTCAACATATCAATACACTATTCAACGCAATCAATCCATCATATAAAACTATTATCAAATTAAGGTCTTGGTATGAAGGTATCATATTTTTGAAAATTATAATTGGTTGTAACTGAGTGCATCTAAACATGTACAGGCAATAATTTTACACGCCCATGCAGGTAAAATTTAAGGAGAACTAGACGCTTAAGATCACAAGTTGGGCTCCAGCGATGCGCACTGCCTTAAGTGTTGATCATTTGCTACGCCCAGCAGTTCTATGAACTAAAAATAGGATGTGTGATTTCCAGACAAGTCAGACAAATATCATGAACTGTAACTGTACTTTGGAGGGAAAAAAAAAATTAATGAAACTACTTTTCCATGTTACATGTCCAATGCCCTCCTCCTTTCAACATTGTGGGGTCCTCGTGGAGAGAAGTTCATTGTGTGTCAGCAGTATTACCCATCAACGTGACTGAGCTTTTCGGTGATATCTTAGGTAAACCTAAAGCCAGTTTTCACCCGATTAATGAAAGTCTGTCCACATGAAAAAGTATCTCCTAAAAAATTGGATTCACACATAAGCAGATTTCTTTAAACTGTGAGCAAAACAGTGTAGTTTATTAATATATAATAAACAGGCTTGAAAATATGTTATAATTCATTATCCCCTTGTTCAAACTAGATACCACTTGTGACATACATAGCAGCGCAACTGAAGAAAAATTTCAAAGCTTCCATGTATTATTATTTATTTATAATATTTTGAATAAATTCACTGAAGCCATACAGACCATAATTGTTCTGTCCATGTTCTGTCCATGTTCTGTCCATGTTTTCTGATCTTCATAATTATCTTCAGCATCATATTCCTCGCTTTAACAATATTGGTAATTACAGAATAATCAGATTAATAATCTATCAAATAAATATTATGCAATAATCAATAAAGGCTAAGACAGACATACATACAGACAGACAATTTATAACCATCTGTAATAATTTATTTATAACACTAAACAGAATATGCTAAATAAGTGAACTTATTAAATACCTTCCATCCTCCTCCTCCTCTTCTTCATCTCCATCAGCATCATCATCATCATCCTCAGCATCATCATCATCATCATCATCATCCTCAGCATCTTTTTCATTTTCTGATAACAAATCACTTGTTGATCCTCCAACTTGAACTTTCCTACAAAAAATTAAAAAGTCATCCTAGGGCTAAGCATTCATTACAGGTTTGTTTGTTTGTTTGTTTTTTATTCACTTTAAATTGTCCTAATAGGTTATCTGCCTCAATTGACAGAAAGTTATTTCAGATATCATTGTAATATAAAATATCATCTAGTTTTAGCCATGTACATGATGAATAATTAATAGTCACAAGGTCTTTTCCCAGCTAGCCCAACTTTCCAAGATGGCAGAATGGTCATGATTCACTCAACAATTCCATTTAATTTGATTATCTTTTAACAAGAATTACTTGAATAACCAGTAAACTTAAAAGCTGAAAAGACAAATGGCAAGAAAATAAACTTAAGGAGGCTCAAAACGGTGTTTATGCACATGCTCTTAATGACGTATTCAAAATCATTTGAATTTGCAAAATAAAATTTTTGTCCCCCAAAAATCTCACATTCAAACTTAGTCTAATAAAAAATATATAACTCAACTGGTTAGTAAAATTTCTTTAAACTTTGCATGTGGTTTTTATTTATAAATAAAAGGTAAAGCTATGCATTTATAACACGCAAATATCTAGTAATATATGAATGTATTAAAATCTGTGGGACTGCCATTAATGCGATCATCCGAGCCACGTGAAGGTCTAACCATTTGTAGATATTATTACAAAAGCAGCACCTTCTCAGTATTTTAAGACCCTGAGTGTTGGTCTGGCCGGGACTTGAGCCCATGACCTCCCACGCAAGAGACTGATGCTTTACCAAATGAGCTAATCGGGTGGCAGTTAAATGGATAAGTACTAAGAAAAAATTTAAAAATTCTGTAATAGGGAACATCCTAAAATAAACTTCATTGGTTTTTGAGAATTCCCTATTACAGAATTCTTCTCTTTTTCATTCAAATCAAAGAATGAGTCATAAAGTTGGAATAAGCCAATTTAAAAGATTTTTACCGAAGTTGAGCTACATTTTTTAAATAAAAAACTTTGCTCACATTTAAAGTGTTGTATCATTGTCATAGCAACTCTTACGTCATATTTTCATTTTCATTCCACTCTTTACTCTATGGTCTTTGGTCTTCTGGGTCAACTTCCATCATTTGTTAACCACATAAAGTTTTTCAGGGTCATTTTTGTTAGCATTGTTAGCATGCCAGTTCTAAAACCCTTTCAAGCCTCCTTAAGTACATGTAGTAGTTGGATGCCGAAAAACTTCTAGTCCAGCAGGCCAGTTGATTTTATTTTCACTAGTTCACAGCAAACATTCTCTAGTCTGAGACTAGTAGATATATGTTAGTGTCGAGCCCTGGGTTTTGCTTCAGGAGCAGGCTTCAGGGTTCTTTTGCTCCTCACGTAAAAAAAGTTGTGGTAGGAACAGAATTTTGCCCCCAGCTTAAACTCCCTGAACAATATACCACAGCATGCTCTCTTGTGTATGTGCACTGGTTGTGCAAAATGACCTGGGAGCCTGCCCCTGGAGCAAAACCCTTAGTGTACATGGACCTTTCTTACATGTACATGTACCTGAAATAATCTTCTTCAACTTCATCTGGTTCCAGATTCTTTGAAATGTGCTGAATTTGGGACTGAAATATTTTGTAAACAAAATACATGAGATGATAAATACCCATTATAATCTTACATCAACAGTTGCAACTGAATTAAACTTAATAAGACATTACTCCGTACATGACTGTAAAGTATCTCTGGGTATTATATGATATCATTTTTTTTTAGACATATTATCAAACACTTAGTATTTATAAGAGAAAAATAATTTCCCACATCTCCTGCACTTTGGTATTTGAAAGTTAATGTGTATCAAAAGCCAGCATTTTTTAAATTTTTCGAGCATAATTAAATTGTTTATTATCACAGCACGCGAGTATATTAAAGAAAGTATTTTCAGTTATCAGTCATGCACTGCTGAATAAAAATGCAAAATTCTATTAACTAGACAAGTCATTGAGATGAATTATGATATGGTCTATCATGTATGACTTAAATCTCATGGGATTATCTAAAAAAATACCTTTAAAATACAATACTAACATTAACAATGAAATAATAATAATATCAAATCTTTTAAAAGATTAAACCCTAGGTGTGATATTTATTATTTCACTCTGTAAGTTACACAATCAGATAGAAATATTAGTCTTAAATGAATGCGTTTGAAGAGCATGGTTTGTTCCTTAGAATGAAAACAGGTTTTGATCACTTGTAGTTTTATTGGGTACCATTATAAATTAATCCAGTCTGAGATTCTATTGATTTGAATTTTGAGTGTGAGATTGCAGTAAAATAAAGTTTCATTTTTATGCTACAATTTGGAATATTTTCAATGTATATTTTCAATTTTTAAATATATACCAAGGTCGTACATACATGTCAAACAATTGAAGGGGTTAAAATGAAAACAGTCTAAGTGACTTTTCGGCATGATTTTTCAGATTCACTCAAATCGTTCCAAAATT
>JAAAQI020130743.1:0-13641 GCA_011800005.2 Stichodactyla mertensii | reverse complement strand
GATAAATCATTCATATTTTTCCAAAAGGTGTGAAAATGACCCATTTTCCATCAAAACCATAGGCTATAGTCCATGCTTTTTGCTGAGAAATGGCCCAAAATCCCCAAATTTAATATTGGAATAAATCATTCATATTTTTCCAAAAGGTGTGAAAATGACCCATTTTCCATCAAAACCATGGGCTATAGTCTATGGTTTTTACCCAAAAATGGCCTAAAATGACTCTTTTATAACTTCCGCTAAATAATTCCTAGTTTTGAAAAAGGTGTGAAAACTTCTCAAAATCCATGAAAACTAGTCCATGCGTTTTGGCCGAAAATGACCTAATTTTAATGACTGATGCATAATTGCTATTTTTCTTTTGTTTTAAAGTTAAAAAATGGCAATCATTAATACTGATACTTTTAACTTATGATAATGTTAACAGGAATAAAAGTGAAACGAAATAAAAAAATTAAATTGAATTAATAAATTAAAGTAATAGTTTTTGATAGATAATAATTGTGTTGTTTCTTTGAAATCAAAGCTCATTCAGCTGGGAATCTAATTTGTCGTCAGTAATCGATGATAGAGCCTCATTACCCAAGTGAAATGTGACAGGTGTTAATACTCTCGTTTAATGACCCTTGATGAAACTGACAAGGAAAAACATGGATCGTAATCTACCTGCTGATGTTCTCCTAAAACACTCGAGTCTTGAGGAGCCGTTACTTTTTTTAGTAATAAACACTGTAATAATCACCTATATATCATGGTAAGTTATTTATCTCTACGCAATTTTTGCACGTTTAAATCGCTGTATTCTGTTTCGTATAGATTGTTTTTTTTAGTTTTTTTTTCGCACTTGTTCAGTTCATCCCCATATTCACCCGCCTTCAATGTCTATTTTAGGTTCCACATCTTTTTTTGTTCCTGTTCCACATCTCCACTCTTACGTATTATACATCATGTACAGCCGATAATTTAGGTAAGAAGTTGTTGATGACAAGAAAGTGTGTACATGACAAGTATTTTCTAATTCCTAATTCCTAATTCCTGTTCGTTTCATTTAGTATTATCAAGAAATTCGTTTCCAGTTATTATCTGGTTAATTGGGTTTTCGTTGAAAATACTGCTTTTTAACTTATTTTGATTCGAAGAAACCATTGAAATACGTATTTGTTACTGCTATTAATACATAGGCCGGAATGCAGATCTCAAAAATTTAGCAGTCACATGACCTTTTCCCGCGCGTTTCCATCTTTTAATTGATGGTTCCGAGCAAAACAATAGCAACCAATCACCTTCGCAGGGTTTTTCCCAGTGGAATTAAGATCTTGTCCCACAAACAACACGTTTTCTGTTTTGAACTACAAGGATTACAAGGCAATTTTATTTTATTTTCATGAGACAGTAAATAATTGAAAAAATATTTAATAACTTTTCCGCGATCAAAGTTTTAAATGCTGAGATATTCTGGCTAATTTGTTGAGCTTGTGGGACTTAGCAACGGTAACTAAGTTGAGTCGGAATCATGAATACTCGTTGCATCTCTAAGAAAATAAGATAAGTTACTCATTAAAATAAAATTTGCCAACAATTCTGTGAAATATGTTTAGTGATATAAACTATTACCTTCATCGCTTCACCGCACTGAATTTATTACTTGCAGAGAGTATCAAACAGACACCATTAGACGATAACAAGGACTGGATGAACGTTGGTGATTGTGGCAAAGGACTAAGTTTGTGGAATTTCTCCCTTTATTCTTTGATGACTTGGCATATATCTCATAAACATTATAGATCCATTCATCCCTCTATCTTCCCTCGTGTCGATCTATTTTTCCACTCTTTTATCCCTCCATGTCTTTCTTCAGACATCCATACTTTTCATTTGTCTATCAACTGATCCTATCCTATCCTATCCCATTCCATTTATTCATTATCCATCTGCCTCACATTTTTCCCACTTTTCAGCCTGCAATCCAGAATGTCAGCTTCTTTGCCTAAAACTCCACAACTACTACCGCTCTCTCCATGATGCACCTCCTCTGTCATGTGACAACGAGCTAGCAAAATCCGCACAGAGCTGGACCGACGAGGAAGCACGACAAGGAAAGATGTTCCATTCCGAATGGACGGATAAATTTACCGAGAGCATCTCGTGGAAGGGATGGGGATGGAAAGGCATGGAGAAGATGGAAGGAGCCATCCCTGGTGCTGCAAGAAGCTGGTATTCTGAAATCAAAAATGATTATAACTATGCGACAGGAAAGGGTAATGGCCAGGCAGTCGGACACTTTATGGCTGTGGTTTGGAAAAGTGAGACAAAACTAGGCTGTGGTCTTAACATCAAGGAAAACGATGGTTCGTATGTGACTGCTCATTACGCACCAGCTTCACATGCTAATGTTGAGTACTTTGAACTTGCCCCGAAAAATGTGCTCAAACGAAAAGATCCAGGTTGGTATTGTGCTTAAGACACCTAACGTGAAAAATGAGTGCTCAAATAAATGCGCATTCCAGTATAGGTTCAAATGATAGAATTCTTTTCTTAGTTCTAATTGGTTGACTACATCTCCTCCATTCTTGATGGTTTTAGATCCTTCTTGCGACATAAGATCATCAGAAAGACAACTCTGCAGTGAAGATTTAAAGGCTCCTTTTGTAACCCCGGAGCAGTGCTTGAAGGCTGGTTGTTGCTATGACGACATGTTCATGTCTGAGCCCGGGGTGGACTTTTTCGGCGAAAAGGGACGAACGTGGTGCTTTGTTCCAAAAGGAGGTGAGTTCTTAGAACTTTGGAACTACGACACGAATAAAAGGCTTTTAATTTTCTGGTTTTCATTTTAGAGAAAAAGCCTGCTGGTACAGGCACGGGCACCACAGGTAAATCCAACGCACTTCATACATTAAACTAGGGCTATGACAAAACACGGCACGGTCTTGGTACGGAAATGACGGCACCAAATGAGCAACTCACAGCGCACTCATTTAGATGTGAGTACTCTGCCATGAAAATGCGACACGTCACGTCGTGCCTCGCTACGACACGGCGTACCCATATTGTGGGTTTCTCCCTCACGTCTATCATCAAAGAAAAAAAACTATCATGTTAAGACTGTGAATCCTCGTTTCCCTTTGCTTACATAATGACACGTATCTAGTGAGTATAATATTTACCTTTTTTGTTCGACAAATCATCAGACGCAGGTAAAACAGGAACAGACGCAGAAAAGACGACTGGTTCAAAGACAGGGAACACGACGAGTACAGGTACGAACGTTGCTGAAGGCTCTGGGGTAAACACCAAGGAAGAAAATGCTATGGGTACCAACACGACGCAGCCCGGAGCTGTGGGTGGGACGGTTGAGGGTGGTAAAGTATCCAAAGAAAAGAATTTGGAAAAGGAGACCGCAGGAACTGGTGAAACAGTGAGCACAAAAGAGGAAAATGCTGGCAACACCGAAACTAAACAACCGGGAGCGGTGGGAGGGACCGTTGAGCAAGGTAAAGTTTCTAAAGAAACTAACCACGAGAATAAAACAGCAGGAGCTGGTGAGAAAACAGGCGAGGCCGGTAAAGAAAGCGTTGAAGAAATAGCCAACACAATCGCAAAGAAACCAGGACAATCTGAGATGATGAACAAGTTAAAAGAAGAAGGTGTATTGAACAACAAAGGGGAAGAAGTGGCGAACAAGCAGAACCAAAATGCAGGACAACCAACCGATGAAACCAAACAACAGGTAATGGAAGAACTGGAGAAGAACCACATGTTGAATAAAGAGGGCGAGGAAATGCTCAAGGAAGAAAACCAAAAGGTCTTGGTAAAGAATCTAGAAAAAAATGGATTACTAACCGAAGAAGGAAGAAATATTCTTAACAAAGAAGGTCCGGGAGGATTTGTGAAGAAAATCGGGCACAGTTCTTCTGTTACTGCTACCCAGACTGCTCAAAATGTGGTACAAGAAATCCAACAAAGACCAGAAAACCAGGAAATTCTTCAGAAACTCCAAAGTGGGAATCTTTTGAGCGTCGAAGGCCAGAAAATAGCAACACAGATTCAAACAGGTAAGCAAACTGACGTGGCTTTATCATTAAGAACCTTGTGAAAGAAAATTCCTAGTTCCCAAAATTTTCGTTCTCTATTTTTTCTGTCGTGTGATCAGTTTTGTAGAAATTGGGCCAAATTACATCTTCCAAAATTATGAAATCTGATCTTAAAACTGTCTTCATCATTTTTGTATTTCAGGTGTCACTAATATCCCTGCAGTTTCGACACCTGTCGTACAAACGCCAAGCAATGGAATGTGTGGTAAGATGTTTTAAAACACCACTAAAATGAAACACTCTTCTCGATTTCTACTGGCCGTATCAGCTTACTGGAAGATTAAAAGCTGAAAAATACATGGGTTAATTCGAAACTTTTTTCCAAATGATTGTTCAAAACTAGCTGACCTTTTCCTCCATCAAATTGATCCGACAGAAAAATGACGACGTAATTAATGTCGATAAACTATTTTCCAATAGACCTAATTCGCTTGGGCGTAATGTTTTCCTAATTCAGACCTCTTGGGAATACGATTCTTTGAGGTTTATCCACATTAATATATCTTCTCAAGCGTTACCATTAAACAAAGGAAAAAGTCCCAAAGGAATGACACGTGACCTGTATTGGGAAAACAAATACACCCAAGCGAATAAGGTCTATTTTCCCTATTTCTAGTTGTTCTTGATTTGGGTTTTCTCATCGATGGATCAATGGCAGTTGGTGGCGAAGTTAACTTTAAGCAGCTCCTCAACTTTGTATGGAATGTAATCCAGTCCTTCATCATCGGTCCGACAAAGACAAGAATCGGAGTAGTCTTATCATCCTTGGAGTCTTTTGTCATTTTTAACTTCCACACTTATTACGACAAGTCCAATATTCTTCAGGCACTCAATACAATCCAGTACCCAGGTACCGACGGTCCAGGGACGTACCTGGGACGAGGCCTCCGCGTTGCTAAGGAATACCTGTTCTACCAATCAGGACGTGAAAATGTCCCACGTGCGCTTATTGTATTAGCAGCAGGTCTCTCTCTTGATGATGTTATTACTCCAGCACTAGAACTTCGAGCCATAGGGATGGATATTTATAGTGCTGGCGCAGGAAACAAATACAGCAAATTGCAGCTTCACGCTATGGCGAGTTTTCCACACACTGAGCATATATTTGGTGCAGCTTTCCCACAGCTTGCGTTAATTGCACAGAAGGTGGTTACCAAAGTCTTGAAAGGTATGGCAAGGTACTTTCTATTCTTAAAGCTCACGTAACCTAGTGTTCTGATTGCATTGATAGCTTCATAGATTGCTAATCCAGAATTTGCCTTTTTTTAGGTATATCAATCAATTTCTGCCATCCATGTTTCCAAGGTACATAATTACTCTTTAAACTGCCGCTTTTTCTGTATTGAGAAACGTTTTAGTGACTTATTCTTGTACAGAGCAGTTATGGATTGCCATTGTAGTCTGATAATGAAGATTCATTGTACTGTAATCATTCTGTAACTGCCAGGCTTCAGACACACACCAATAATTTCTTTTATACAGGTGATGATATGATGTGTGATTTCTGTCCAATGGAGTTTGACTCTGATCTCTTCCGGCGAGAGCACGACAAGAGCAAGAAGCATCATGAGAAAGGTGATCACCATGACAACAGCACAAGCATCGATCAAGACGACGACCTCCCAAAAGGAGAGAGCTCTGATAGTGCGGATGGTGATGATACTTCACAGTTTTCCTCGCTTCCATGGTATCTGAAAAAGACGAATAACTTCAAATCTGAGGACAGCGAAGAACCAGTAAAAACATTAGACTGGAATTACTTGAAGGCTAAAGCCAATAAACTCGACAGACTGAACGAGGCAATTCGAAAAGAAGAAGAGAATTATTCCGAATACAAGTACGACACCAAAAGCATGTTACTCAATAAGGAAGGTAGATACACTGCTTTTGTACGACTCAAAATAGATTTCATGTGCAATGAAGTATAACAAACTACTGTAATTATGTAATTATTGCAGAAGTGAAGAATCAGAAACCAGTGAGTATAAACTAGCTCTAAAATTTCTAAAAAAGGCAAAACGACTTGCCAAAACAATTCGTCATCATCACGAAAAGAAGACTAGAAAACAGAATACAGAATGATCGCAAAGGTTTTTGATCAAAGGCCTACAATCCTATGCGGTGTGAGTTCGTTAGCAGGCAATTCCGGGAATTTAGTTTCTGTCAAAAATTAACCAACTAAATTTATTAGATGAAAGCTCACACGCCACACCAGTTAGTTTGGAAAAAAGAAAAGACGTAAATCGCGGCTTTAAACTAAGGTGTATCAAATATTTTGATTTAACCAAAGAAAACCTTGAAATCAAGTCCATGTATGTGTGGTTAAAATCTTTCTTTTATCACAATAGAATGTAGAGATTTTGCAGACGAATGTGAAGTGTACGCAGCTCAGGGGTTCTGCAGTAGTTATGCTCCCAACACAGCCATCGGTACAGTCAACGTCATGTGTAAGCGTTCGTGTGGGCTTTGCGATCAGAAAGATGCGATGTAAGTAGTGTTGTGATACAAAGGGGTGTGTAGCTGAATATTCATAAGTCCATTTAAGCACCAATAATCTTTAATGGTACTTATCTAGATACTTCTAATGTCTTAGCTCTCGAAGTTTAACTCAATGAACCTGCGAATGCGAACGTAAAACTGAATAGAAAACTACGCATGCGCATTCAATAATGGCCCTCATTCACCGCGTTTCTAGAAGCCACGGGGTCTTGGTAGAGCCAAAAAGAGCTTTAATCTTTTTTAATTTTCTCGTTTTTCAAATAGGGCTGAACGAAGATCTCATGGGATCAAGCAAGAACGACAAGAAAAGCGAAACATGCAAAACCGTTTTCGAAGAAATCCATGTTATGGTTTTAATAAAAATTTAGATCTTACGGAAAATTAAATGTTTGCCGGAGTATGACTTACATCTTTATAAAAAATACTTTTGAATTGGATGTTTGCCGGAGTATGACTTACATCTTTATAAAACATACTTTGGAATTGAATGTTTCGGAGTATGATTTACATATTTATAAAAAAATACTTTAGTTAAAAATATTTATTGCTGTCGGTTATAATGATGTACATGCATGTTTGCTGCTTAAAAGAGAATTAGATAATTAATGAAAACATCTTTGTAATTTGGTCAGTTTTTTCTAAATGGTCTAGCTATTATCACTTTTCATCGTATCTAATTTACTACCATTAACGTAGTTGAAGTTTTATGATTTTTTTCTTGTACTAAATGAAATAAAGAACTTTGGTATCATCTTCTATAGCTAGTGTTTAGATATCATTTATCGCTGCAATCAGTCCTTGTAAATATCAAACGACCCAAAAATCTGCGTACCGTGCCCTTGAAAGTAAGAATTCGACACAGTAATGTCCTTATAAGCTTCTTTTTACAAATGCTTTTTCTCCAAACTTTTCAAAAAGGCAACTATTCGCATGACAACAAAATGAAAGAAAAAACTAGATAAACTATGTCCGCCATATTTGAGAAATCTTTCTTGAATTCCTCCAGTATGGAGACTAATAACATCAAGCTAGGATAGTGCTTCGCAGTTAGTTAAAAAATCAAGTGGGTGTAAAAGTTGAAGTGGTTCCACCATGTGGCAAACTCGTTTACCAAACTGGCCCGTCACTACTGAATAATGGAGGTAAGAAAAATGGAAATGAAAGTCGAATAAAAACGATTGTACTTCTTTCCCGTGGACGTGAAATTCAAAGCATGTAAGAGACAAAACGACTAGTATTGATATAGGAACTACAGGTAAGTTAAACGAATAGGACTGATTTTCTATGATAAATTCGATAAATTATTTTAAAATAATGTACGTCGAATCAATTGAATCTGTTGTCGTTTTGGAGGGCACCATTTTTGATATGTTTACTTTTATTGATTTTTGATTGATTTTTGAAACAAATTAAATGCTAAATGAAAATCCTACAATTTTCAATTGTGTTTTGAGATGTTTTAGTTCAAAGATGTGTACTTTCTTTATATGCTTGTTATCATTTACATCTTTATTTGAGATCCCGTTTTGCACACATTCGATGTAACTTGTGTTAAAACAGTTTCTTATTTCCTAATTTTGCGATTTTAGATCTTCCCATATTCTATAAAGAAAGCTACATTGATTGTTAATATAGTTTTGTCGTAAAATTAAAATCACAGATTAAATTTAGAGTTTTAATTGATTGGGCGATATAATTCAACTAGTATAATTAGATTTCATTTGAGAGCAAATGTGGAAATATTGAGAAATATTTTGGCTTCACGTATGACTATTTAGAATTTTCCTTGAATTCCGAGTTTTAAAGATTTATGTTTTCTAGAGATTTACAGATTTCTTTAAGGTTTGATTAACCTGTCTAGCTCTTCATATTTTGACGTCAACCAGTTCTTTTTCAAGCGCAAACCTGGACTTGAAACTGAGCCGAAAAAGCGAAAACAAATTATAGAATAGCCTTTAAAATATAAACCGTAGAAAAGTTTGCTTGCGACAGAAATTGGGCAAAAATTGATAATTTTTGAGGACAGTTATATTTCATTTTTTTTTTTTTCATGTTTTGTAATAGACAGATCGCTTCATTGGCAATGAAAGATCTTTGGGCTGAAGCTCTATTGATCTTATGCTACCTCATTACCCACACAGCCGCAGCAAGTATCCAAGGTAATGAACGATTCATTATATTTTGTCTTTAAACCGGAGTATCAATTTTTGTCGTGTAAAAATCTTCTTTCAGACAAAATAACAAATCAAGCTCAATATAATGAGGTTTATGGTGATTCAGATAAGTCATGGATGAATATTGGCAGCTGCGGACAAGGCCTTAGTAAGTACTAACGCTGGACAATTAGGAACACATGATGCGCACGCTCGGGAATTTGGCGGGAAAATGGCAGACGCGTTCTATAAAGATATTTGAAGATCTGCAAATTTGTAGATTATAGTTTAATATTGCAAATGCGGGGTCAATTTGTTATCTGAAAAACCGCGCCGAAATCAAAAATTGTATCGTCGAAATTGGATAATGTATAACCGAAAGGTGGACGAGGTTTTTTTAATTCTCAATTTGCGTTCCTCGTGTCGAATTATCGGAAGGTATTCGGTGAGGTTTCGTGATTTTCCGAACATGCGCAAAACGAATTACGTTAGCTTTTCTTGTATAGAATTGCATTAAAAGCCATATTCATACCGAACATCGATATATGTTTTAACAACCCTCTCTAGTCTTAACTTAGAATTAATTTTCTCTATATTATAGCTTGTGGTCCGGATTGCCAACTTCTTTGCCTAAAAATGCACAACTACTATCGAACTCTTCACAATTCTCCACCTCTATCCTGTGACAACGAGCTTGCAAAATCAGCTCAACTGTGGACAGACAAAGAGGCCGCAATGGGTCGAGTAATGCACTCGAAACAAAGGGACAGATTTTCCGAAAGCTTGTCATGGATACGAAGTGGACACGAAGGCATGGATGTCATGAAGGGAGCCATCCCAGGAGCGATACGTGGATGGTACTCTGAACTAAAATATGATTACGATTACGACACCGGTAAAGGGAATTGTAAAACAAGTTGTCATTTTATGCCAGTGGTTTGGAAGAGTCATACAAAAATAGGCTGTGGATTTAATATCAAGCCACGTGATGGAACATACGTCACAGCTCATTTTGGGCCACCTTCTGAAGGACTTTCTAACGACCTTACGCTTGCCAGACAAAATGTTCTTAGACGAAAAGCACCAGGTATGAGCCCTGAGTTTTAGCTTTAAGATCTATAAGATATAATAGGGTGATTAAATTAGAATTGACATGCAAAAAATCATAATCAATGAAATTAATATTATTAATCTTTTACCGATAATTTTACTTCTTTATTACTGATCAATAGATTCTCAATGTGTTGTTCCATCGTCTGAACGCGTGGACTGTAGTCCAGGACTAAAGTCTCCATTCGTTACGCCTGAGGAGTGTATCGAGGCAGGCTGTTGCTATGACGACTTGTTTATGTCAGAACCAAACGTCCATTTCTACGACCCAGAGGGCTCAATATGGTGCTATGTAAGAAAAACAGGTACGTATTTTTTCTGTTTATTTTCCCCTCAACGTTCACTTTGCTACCTTCATGACTATTTCCAGGCAATTACGGCGACGTTTTCTTTTGCTTCTTTTTCAGTGCCACCAACTTGGTCGTCGTGTCTTTTGATTCTTTCAGCAAACAAACGATCGATTCGAATTCCTGATTACTTATGCTATAATCCTTTTTATAGGGCATAGTTATTTTCCATCTACTATGACAGACAACAGCGCCAACCAGGTAAAGAGCCCTAATGAAAGGAATGGTACAACTATTCAAAATTCGTATCCTAGTGGTAATCCACATCAGAGTTATTATCCTATAGATAGTGACAGTCAAACAGAGGAGCCGAGCGAAATTTCAAATGGAGGAGGAAGTAGTCTAAGTCCAACGATAGCAAATGCGCCACAAAGTATCAATGCAAAAGAGGGTGCAAAACGTGCTCCAAATGATTGCAACCAACAAATGAATCCCTGCCAAGCATGCGTACCGTGTCCAGGTGAGGAATGGGGAACAAACTGTACCAAACAACCTCAGACAGGTAATGGCGAAAATTGTGCATGTGGAAGCATTTGTGAACCCTCTACTCAAACAAACCAAGGAGTTGAAGGATGCTCAGTATTGGTACCACAAGGTCCTTGCCAGCCAACCGAACCAAATACGCCGAGTATACCAACGATACCAACCCAACCGAGCCAACTAATTCAACCAGTTCTACCAACTAATCAAGCAGGTGAACCTGGGAAACCGGGCCAGCCAGGACCACCAGGTGCACCGGGGAAACCGGGCCAGCCAGGGCCACCAGGTGAACCTGGGAAACCGGGCCAGCCAGGACCACCAGGGCCACCAGGTCAACCAGGAAACCCGGGCCAGCCAGGGCCACCAGGTCAACCAGGGAACCCGGGCCAGCCAGGGCCACCAGGTCAACCAGGGAAACCTGGTCAGCCGGGCTTACCTGGGAAATTGGGTCTACCAGGGGCACCAGGTCAACCAGGACGACCGGGTCAGCCAGGTCAACCAGGAGCACCTGGGGATCCAGGTCAGCCTATTGCACCAACCAAGCCTAATAAAAGTCCGGGAAGCAAGAAGCCAACTATACCATCTGGAGGACAACAACCAACAGGTCCATCTGGGGGACAAAAGCCAGCAGGTCTATCTAAGGGGGAAAAGCCAGCAGGTCCATCTAAGGGAAAGAAGGCAATAGATCCATCTGGGGGACAAAAGTCAACAGGTCCATCTGGGGGACAAAAGTCAACAGGTCCATCTGGGGGACAAAAGTCAACAGGTCCATCTGGGGGACAAAAGTCAACAGGTCCATCTGGGGGACAAAAGCCAACAGGTCCATCTGGAGGACAAAATCCAACCAGTCCATCTGGGGGACAAATGCCATCGGGTTTACCAGGTGGACAGAAGCCAACGATGCCGTTTGGGGTACAAAAGCCTACCGGCCCATTTGGGGGACAACAGCCTACCGGCCCATTTGGGGGACAACAGCCTACCGGCCCATTTGGGGGACAACAGCCTACCGGCCCATTTGGGGGACAACAGCCTGCAGGATCTCTTGGGGGACCAATGCCAACCATGCCATGTGGGGGAAACAATCCAACAGGATGTCTTGGGGGGCCAATGCCAACGATGCCGTGTGGGGAACACAATCCAACAGGATGTCTTGGGGGGCTAATGCCAACGATGCCGTGTGGGGAACACAATCCAACAGGATGTCTTGGGGGGCCAATGCCAACGATGCCGTGCGGGGAACACAATCCAACAGGATGTCTTGGGGGGCCAATACCAACGATGCCGTGTGAAGGACACAATCCAACAGGATCTCTTGGAGAACTGTCAAACCAAGATCTAATGAACTGCTTGTGTCAACTAATAAATAGACTTCGAGTTAATAATCAAAATCTAGTTAACAATATCGAGAATGCAGGTGAAGGACAGAGTATTCCCCAAAGACTTAAACTACATGATGCTCCAAGTAACCATGGACAAAATATCTTGTTGCAAATTCAACCCAATGTGGGTGTGCCAAATACTGGTAACGGTACGTATAGAGATATCCGATACTATTCTAGATTTTCTGCAGTCATTCATGCACTCATTCACTTCCCTTCCATCTATTCACTCTTTCATTCATTCAGTCATCTAGCCTTTTCTTTGCTCACTCACTCGTCAATCATCGTTATCGTTAATCATCCATCCATTCAATCACATTCATTCGCTTGCTATCCCAATATTTTACTCTTCTACCAATTTACTCATTCACTCCTTTCTTCCTTCCTTCCTTCCTTCCTACTTTCCTTCCTTCCTTCATTTCATTTCTATGCATAAGGCGAACAATATTATGTAGAACAAATATAAAAAATTGTTAACGATAACAGCAAATCCTATCTGCTCCTGAACAGTGTTTCATCCTGACAGTGGTGCCCCGGAGAATCTCAACAATGAATTTGATACTGGGATGAAAGGTAAATAGAAGTGTTCATATGCCACCCTGGTTTGACTATTATACAACTTCTGATTTCATAATTATCATATTTTCAGTTGCCCTTGACCTTGCCTTTGTCGTTGATGGCTCAATGAACGTGGGATGTGAGACCAACTTCAGACAGATAATCCTTTTTGTGTTAAACATGATTAAAATGTTCAATATATCACCCTGCACGACACATGTTGGGCTGGTGATCTCGTCCATTAGACCCTCAGTTGTCTTCAACTTCCAATACGACAGATTAACCATCCTTCAAGTGATCAACAGCATCCAGTTTCCCGGGAAATTTGCGCCAGGTTCCTACATAGGGAGTGGTCTTATTGCCATGAAGGATCTATTTATAACCTCAGGAAGAAGGAACGTCCCGCGAGCACTAATCGTCATAGCAGCAGGACTTTCTGATGATGACGTCATGGTTCCAGCCAGCCAATTACAGGCGATGCACATTGAGATCTTTTGTATCACTCTTGGCAACGTGAACAGTGAATTCCAGCTACATCATGTTGCAAGTTTACCACATTCAGAACACATTTTTTCGGCCACCTTTTGTCAGCTCAGTTTTACTGCCCAGACTATATTTACCAAAATTTTAAAGGGTAATTAGCCGTCTGAATGAAATCAAAACTAAGAAGAATTGCTCTCGTGTCACGTGTCGTGTCACGTGATCAAATTTCAGTCATATTAGCAATTCTTGAGAAAATTAACTGATGGTATAGTTACACTTCAAGATAGCAAGATGCACAATAGCCCACTTTCGATATATGTTTGAGTAATTGTGACTACCGAGTGGGCACGTGACAAAGAGCAGGTGGGAAACGTAATTAGCATTTTTGTTATCGGTCTTATTAGTGCCTTTTTTGCTTTATGTGTGGATGCCGTACAGTCTGGTAAGGATTAGCTTAGATTAGGTTTATTGATTTATTTATTTTTGGAATCATGTAAGCAGTAAATTATCTGTTATTAATTTTAGAAAACCTACAAACAAC
>JAAAQI020130732.1:0-13642 GCA_011800005.2 Stichodactyla mertensii | reverse complement strand
GTAGTCCCATCAAATATCCATACCTCCCCCATGGAGGGGGATTGGAATTTCCAAGGGGTGGGGAGGGTCTGAGGAGGAGATATTGTGTATTAACAGTGTTTTTCTTTTGTTTCCTTAAGTTCAAGAAGAGAGTTCATTTCGATCTAGCATCACATGCCGTTTAATTAAGGTTGAGCAGCAAGTAAGTCACAGACTGTTACCATAACAACTATCAATAAAAGTAAATGGTTGATAACTAAATGCTATCTTACCCATCAAAAACCATTAACCTCTTTTCTCAAAATTCACCCAGGTTTCAAATCTTGACCGCAAAGTTGACGTCATATTAAGTCTCCTGTCAAAGATGACTGGCACAGACCCAAGCCTTCCCCAAGATTACCCAGGTGCTTCTCCTCCACCTGATGGGTCGACAGGATCTTCAAGGAGTCCAAGTTCAGGACTCCCAACTGTTATAATAGGCAGTGATAAGTCTTATGACTCTTCACGACTACGGAGTGAGAGCTTACCTAGCACAAACATGGCGCCAGAAGACATCTTGCACTGGCCTCCAAAGCATTCCCAGTCGGATCCTGTATTGCCATTAGGTAGTAACATAGATGCTACAAGACCGCATGGTCCAAGAACACCATCACTGAGTAGTGAAGATTCTGCTGATGGTCAAAAAGTGGATGGTTTAAATGCGCTTACAGTTAGCTCTGTTGCACCAAATCGTATTCTTGGCAATCATGGCCGACAGTTGTCTGACGTCACTGAGGGTGATGAAAGTGTCAGCTCAGACTCTAAGGAAAACGTTTTGGATAATAAATTTTCTCGTGAAAGCACTTTGGATTCTATAGAAGATACTAATGAACCTGTGAGTCCTAATGATGATGAAGGATTTCCAATGTACGATCCATTATTGAATCCGTATGCTCCTGATAGCAAACTGAGAAACACAGAGGAACAGCCTCTGATATGGGAAAAAAAGGAACAGCCTGACACTAAGAGAACTCGGTCAGAAAGCCACAAAACATCGAGCACAAGCTCATTTGGAACTTTAGTAGGAGATGGATCTGGGAATGGATCCATAGAACAGGATTGTAGTTATTCGGATGTATTTCAAGGAAGCCAAGACGAAGGCTTACTTGATAAAGAGTTGCCTGGAGCATCTTCAGCACTTGAACCCCTTGATGGGGATAGCCAACTTGAACAAGATAATTCTGTAACTTCTGTGTATGAATCAAAAGCCAAGCGAAGGCAATTAAGAAGATACTCACCAGTTGAAGTATAAATATACAAAAATGACAAATAATGTATTATTATCAAAATAATTATTATCATCATGGAAAATGGAGCCTGGCAGCGTTACTTGGTAATACAGTATTTAAATTAAAAGATACAAATCAGGACCAGGTAGGAAATTAAGGAATTCCTTTGCCTACAGACAGAAAAACACAACATCCACTATTAGTTATTTTGAAAAGGACTCATGCTGGAACATTTCTAAGGAAATGAGGACCACAAGGACTAGCTCATTGAACAACAAAATTGCAAAAATCCATTGTAAATTTTGGTTTGCATGCAAGGATGATACAGGTGCAAAACCAAGGATTATATAGGTTGGCAAAACCAAAGATTATATCTTGAAGAAGTTTGTAGGGGAGTTATTACACTCGTATTAAGCTGCCAAGATGTGAGGTTGGAAGTATGACTGAAGTCCTGAGGGTTATGCAATTTTTACTCTCCGGAGGCGGGTTATGGAGTGTTTAATAGCCATGTCTATTGATTTTGCTGACACCCCCTGCCAAAATGAAATAAATTATTGAGTACCTCTTAAAGTCCAATAACTTTTTTTGAGTGAACAAGTTCTTCCAAACAAAATGGTAGAAATGTTTGATGTATTGATTGTATAAAATACAAATAATTAAGAATGAGAACTGGAAAGTATCAATACTAAGTTCTGACTTTGTAATAAACCGTTGAAGTGACATTTTCTATAAAATAGTAGATAAAAATAGGTAGCGCAAATGTAAGAATTTTTTGATAATTCTGAATTACAGAGATTAGGAGCTCCCAGACTTTGTATTAGAGTTGTTGGCCATTCGCAAAGGTTGTATTAACTAATCTTCACCCAAGAGTGCCATTTGAAGTGTTTTCCAAAATTACTGTTAGTATTATACATTCAGTATCCCGTCAGTTTAATGATAGTGATTGCAATAAACCCAGGAAACAAAATCTAAGGCCTGTTTCAAACGTTGAATCTCACGTGCCAAATCTAATGCAAATGAGCAAAACCTATTGTTTAAGTTCATTTGCATTAGATTTGGCACCTGAAATTTGGCATTTGAAACAGGCATAATAGTCAACAACAAATAGTCAAATCCCAACAACAGAAAACAATAGAATTAGGATCTACTAACCTCTATTAAGGCTAGGACACGCTAAACGACGACTACAAGTGGCTGCAACATGGCATAGAGACAGGTTGCAGAATTCTCTTCGGGTGATGTAGAATGTTAAAATCTTTACTGCCACAACAGGATTTTGTCCCTGTAACAGGTTGCATAAATTCAAACTGGTTTGAATTCATGCATATAAACGCAGCGACAAAATGAGTCACAGTGATGTGTTTCACAAGCAATACACACTACATTGGTAGTCCGTTTCCACTCTAGTGACTTGTCACCTAGTGTGTTCTGGCCTCTAATAGCCGTTTCATGGGTTTAATGCAGCCACTCTAGTTTTTTTAGTCTAATAGAGCTTAGTAGACATTAATTCTATTGCCTTTCTTGTGTGTCTATTTGTTTATTAAATTTAAACTATTTGTTTCTGTTTCATGGGTTAAGTGTCATCACTCTAACACACACAGTAAGATCTAAATTGAGGCTCTGGGGAAACAACAGTTTTAGTAAAAACCCACTAGCATACTATCATAAATCCTACAAATTGATTGGTTCACACATACTCACTATTGAGTGAGTGACAGTAGTGAAAAAGCCAGCATTTTGTGCTAAAAAAGACATTTAAATCAATAAGTATTGGTACGAATTCAAAGGTGGTATGCTAGTGGGTTCTTACTAAAACAATTAGACTACTTGTTCTCGTTTTCTACAAGTCAAATAGTCAACTCAGCACTACATGCCTTGTTGACTATCTATTGACTCAGAAAACTCAAACTCCTAGTTTGTTAAATAATAAATCCTTGAAGCATGATGTTACAATAGAACATTTTTGGAGGGTCCTGAAGAGGTAAAAAGAACTTGGATTTCCCTGTTTTTGCCTTGGAAAAATGGGATTCAAGCCACTGGGAATGGAAGAGGAATAATGAAATGGGGAAATGGGAAAATGTTTTAAAGACTTAACAAAGCTGAACTAAATTTCTTGGTGTGGATTTTGGACACTAGGAAATGAGATTAGTAAAAATATTGGGCTAGAAAATGGGATTGGGCAACCTCCCCCCCCCCCCTTCAAGACCTTTTTGTTGTAACTGTTAGCTCGTTCAATGGAGAGTATTTTTGGATCTATTCTAAACATTCTGGTGCAGTTCAGAAGGGGGCCCATGTTAAACAAAAGTATGGTAGCATCTTGTGATTGCATCTTAACTTTGATTAATAAATGGGAATAAAAAAATAGAAAGCATGTTATTCTGTTATCTAAAATGCTCATCCTCCTTTCTGAATGACATCAAATTTTGTTTTTATAAACATAACTTTAAGAAGTGAAGAAAAATTTGGAAGCACAAGCCAATTGGCAACCTTTGCCACAGCCAGATCAAACAGCAACACAGGTTATTGTATCGCCTATTGGTCTTGTTTTGTATATTGTTTGTATGAACCTTGCCCTGTGGTCTTGGTCCATACAATCATGAAAGCTTTCTACAGAGTTAACTATTCAACCTGAGCTGTCAGCTTAGGGAAATGGCAGAGGATGTAGTCCCCTTGAAGTAATTCCCAACACAATTCAATCTGGAGGAGGGAAAATGGAATATTTTCAGTCTTTGGTTCTCAGGAGAATAAAATTTTGTTTTATCATATGGCAAGCTGGTCGGGATGAAAATGGAACAGTTTGGTTGGTTGCCGAGAGGTCTGGATCTCTTGGCAACAATTACAATAAATTTGTTTGTCGTAATTACGTAATTGGGATTAAGGTACAGTGATTCACAGTGACATTGTCTGGAGTTAACTATTTCACTTTTATACCCCACACTGATAAATACAGGTATTATTTAATTTGTTTCTTTTGTCATTCTTGTCTACTATAAAAGTCTAGATTGATTATAATAATAATTTTCTAGATTTAAGTATCTTAAGTGAAAACTGGAACAAATATTAAATGGTAGTAGAAAATGAAAGTATCTTGGCACATAGTCCAAATACTTAAAGAATAACTTAGAATAATATTGATTATTACAGTGAACATTTAAAATATTACAAGGTGGTCGCAAAACAGTTACTGTCTAAAGAAAGGCAGATAACATCAGATGAATTGTTCTTGCCTTTGTTGTCAGTGTACTTCAAGGAAGCATTCATACCTTAGGACAACCGTTTTTTTCCCAAGATATAGTTGAGTTAGTCCTCTACTTGCCAAAGTCTTGATTTCAGTACGTACCATCATGCACTGAGCTATGTACTAATCTGATACTATTTTGTAACAATGGATGTTGGGATGATTTAACAATAAAGCAAAGAAGAGTTGTTGATAATATATATTAATGTAAATGGTAATGCTATCAAGAAACTGCTATGGTAATGAAATCGAGGCTTTGGCTATGACTGGACTTACTCGACCATATCTCTAGCACTGTTGTTTTCATGAATGGATTGTATGGAAATAGGATTCTTTCATCAATCTCCTATGGGGGGGAGGTATGTACACTTTGTAGAACTGTAGTGTGCATACCATAAACATAGCTTATGGCAGAATATTTCTTGTCGTGCCAAAATTTGAAATTTGATGAAGTAAGAATATATTCACTGCAACACCTTTTACTGGTTATTAAAAACATTTTCCAACACATTTTTCCCATATTACTGTACGAATAGCATTCCATTTTTGTGGAATTTTCATTTTCTCACACCAGTTATACAACAAATATCAAAAAACTGTAGCATTAGCAAGACCGGCACATGTCACAAGTAGTGGGTGAATTATTTTAGTAATGCAATACTGGAAAATGTTAATTGTATATTATTTTATACAAACCATAATATATTTTTAAAATAATTGCTTTTACAATTGTGAATTGCTCTTTTTTTTGTGGGGTGGGGTGGGAGTGTTTATACTAGTTAGCTTTACCAAGGTCAATTTTCTTCTGTATAGCTCGAGAAGAATGGTATATCATTGAATCAACCAGACCAGCAACTGAAAAATGAGATTTTAAAAAACTAACCATGAACATGGACCAAAAGAAAACAAAGCCAAGGAACATAGAGAGAGACAGACGGACACATGCCGACAGTTGGACAATTACTGGAAGCATGGATGGTGTGCATTTCAATATGGGTTCAAAACTCAGAATTGCTATATCATCAGTAGAGTTGTTTGTTGGTTCTCTAATGCATTTCAAGGGGTTACGCCTAGTTTTCTGGTTTTCCAGTGTTGGCAAAAATCAACCTCTGATTTGGGAGACTGTCCTGTAGAGGATTCAATAGAAGGTGGCCACTGGTGGTTGATTGCCAATTACATCACCTCTTACCACCAGCTATTTCAGGATCAGCAGAAAATTATTCATATTAAACTTGTGCAGAACACAGAGCTCCCTACTTTGAAAATTATGAATCCTGTGAGACTGACGTAAAATGAGTTTTGATTTTTAAGTTTTACGATTTAAGATACACAGTTGTCAGTTGGGCTTAAGACAGCCAGTGAATGGAATATTTAACAAACTGTGGTATGCAGTTTAGCAGATATTTGTTTTCTGGACATTTCTAAAAGAATCTGTGTATTGTCTCTAAGGAGTTGTCCTTTACATAGTGTTTGCATAATGGTCCTTTGCCTGACCAATATCCCATATTCTCCACGATATTGCTGTATGTGTATTCTCTGGTGTGTGTTCATAAATTATGTGGAAACTAGCGAGTAAACTAGTATAGGCCGTGTCGGTGTGTAATAAATACAATAACCAATAAAAGGAAATCTGTAACACCGTGAAAAAAAGAGAAATATACTTAACTTTACTGATGTTTCAAGCTTTCGCCCTCTGGAGTAAAAAAGTTAAGTATATTTCTCTTTTTTTCATGGTGTTACAGATTTCCTTTTATTGGTTATCATAAATTATGTGGTTAAGTGTAGAACAGACATTCATGATCTCATTATCTATAAAATTATCATTTGTAATTAGTGTTAGAATGAGAATGTACAACATACCAGTAAATATACCGCCAACAATAGCACAGACTCCAGTTAGAAAGTGCATAAAAGATCTGGAAGGAAAGAAAATTAATTCATTATCACATGACCTGTACTTTATGTACTGGCACATGTGCTCCTATGAAAACCATCACAAAAATCACGTGACAGGACACACTGATTTTTCGAGCTGGTCTGGAAAAAACAGTATCTGGACCTGGACCCACTTGCACGCACTTGAGTTAAGCCAAATAGTTTACAACCACAGGAGCGGATCTAGGGGAGGTACTTTGGGTGCGGACACACCCCCCCTTTTTGACAACGTTGAAAGGTCTTTTCACATATAAACATTTTTTTTCCTATCTTTGTAAGCCTTTATAAGTATTTATATTGAGAAAAAAAGCAGCATACACAAATAAAGCGTTGTCGGCAGTGCATGATCAGATTAATTCCATAGCTGACTATACTGATCATTTTGGCTATCATTAAAAAAAAGCACCCCCCCTTAAAAAATGCTGGATCTGCCTCTGAACCATGTGTCTTGAATTAGACATTGGCTCTCCATCAAGGCCGCACAACCTCACCATACTCAGCCCATAAAACTTGGCCCTGAGCCAAATGTTTTCCCATCTGACCCTCACACTCAGTCGACACTAAGTACATGAATGTGAAATATATCACTACAATGTGCACATATGATTGGTGTCCAGTTTGGGAACAATTTGATGAAAAAAAATTAGAATGCCAAATTTGGCAGCAACTGTCCAGCAACTGTGTCCAAGAAATCAGCCAGGATTAGCTGTGATCTCCATCCCTTTCAACTTAGAGAGTTAATAGAGGGCCACAGGTTTGTCAGCTTATAGCTGTTACGTGCTTCTCCCCTCTATAAAATAACGATTTTTTTCAATACCTTCTACTTTCTGTGTATTGTACCATCATAGGAGAGAATTCATAGAGAACAAAAACACCTGAAATAAAATGACATAATCATACATTTACTTCATGACTAGGGTTAGCCTGCATCGACAATAGAGAAAAATATCTGCGCATGCTCTTACTTGTATGCAAATTAGCTCAAAACGTCTTCGTACTATTGTAAAAATATGCAAATTTTACTTCCACACTTGTCTTACAACTGGATCGACTTCACAAAATGCCAAAACTTAAGGTCAGTTCTTAAAACTTAAGGCTAATTCTTACATATGTTCTTTATTTATATGATATCTTGGTCCCACTAAAGTATACCACCGAAATTTTTGTATACTTGGAGAAAAGGAACATTTTTTTACACTCAGACTCTCTTGAATTCTTAGAAACGTGCTCAAATGCATGCATGCGCAGATGTTTTTCTCTAGTGTTGCCTGCATCATTGTAAAACTTACAAACCTAATTATCTATTCTACTATGATTGCTGTACCATTGGACTGAATTCAAAAGAATTATCAACTTGATTTGTATATTTTGCTCTCTAAATAACAGCAAGAAATTAATTATCAATCAGTTTAAGATTTTAGGGGAGCGTACACCTCCTAAAGAGCGTACACCTCCCTTTTTACTCGCAAATACTACTGGTACCCCCTGGATAAAATCCTGGATCTGTTCTTGTCTATAGTAAGGGTGGGACCGGAGGATGTTTTTGGGGGGGTGTACACCCTCCTAAAGACAGGAGAGTGCCCTTGGGACTCATTATGTGCCCCTTTTACTCAAAAATGCTACTGGTGTCTCCCTCCTGGATCTGTCCCTTTGAATTGCGGTCAAGTTGCCTAGGAGTCAAGTCGACCATAAGCAACTCACCCAAAGTTGTAAAAAAAAAAAATTTTAAATGCTGTACAAATGCTATACAAAGCTTTACTACTGTTTATTAAGTTTCATTTATCTTATTAGAGAAAGCATTTCGAAATTGGGCAAGTTGACCTATGCTATGGGCAAGTTGACCACAACTTCAGGCAAGTTGGTTTCAGGTGACTTGGCTGGATTCTGTCCCTGTCTATGGTGCATACCTGGTAAGCCATGTTCTCCTGTTCTCTGTCTCACCGTCCTCCGGTGTTTGGTGACAGAAAATTGATGAGTATGGAGAATCTAACAAAAAAAGAAGAAATGGTTCACACAAAACCAAACATCTCATTCAGTGATTTACTAGTCAAACACAAAGCATTAATTAAGGCTGCTGGTATGGTTCCTTCTTCATGATCCCACTTTTTTTGCGTGCAGATTTTTTTCTTTAGTGAACACCTAATGCACTACCCTAGTCCCAGGGGTTTTCTTATCGTAAACAAGGAGTGCCGGAGGTGTGACACACGGAGAGGAATGAAAACCTCTGGTATTGGTGGTAGGGAATCTCACTTCCATGTCCTCTGACAGCTGTCGACAGCTTGTCAAAGTTAGGGATTAAAATCTAAACGGGGTTATGTTATGCTTCAAGACTGTTAATAGCTCTGATCATTGCTTTCCTTTATTTACTCGATAAGGCTTCAATCTCTGGAAATCGATGTACTAGTAACATAAATTCGAAGGCAACTTTGCTTTCCTTATAGTAAGATATTCTAAAATGACAGATCAAAACTATGATTCAGATAAGTTTGACTCTAGAATTTCAACTTGACTCTTCACAAACCCATTCAAACAAGACTTTCTGCTTCTTTGTTTCTCATTACCAAATCACTTGTTTCTCAAATTAAAAGCTGAACCAATCAGAGAGAACAGTAAAATTCTGACTGTGCTTGAATGCTATTGGTGTGGCACAATCAATCAAATTACCACTGGTACCAGAGGTTTTCTTTCCTTTCTGCATGTTCCTCCTTGCTTACGATAAAGATTAAAGGAAAGAAAACCTCTAAGACCAGGGTACCAATGCACAGGGTTTGTACAGGATCCCCTTTCAGAATTTTCAAAACTTTTCCAAAACTTCCCAAAGCCCTTTGATTCAAATTTTCAAAACCACACAAAGCACAAAATAAAGCCAAATTCATGGATCTGAAACATTCAACATACATTAACCAATGCAAAACAATACGTACACCACATGTACAGTGCTGACAGAAAAATCTTCAGAGCTTTACAAGGAAAACAATTCTTTGCAAGGTATAAGCTGGACAAGCTGTAAAAAATCCATAACTCTTCCATAGCCTAGCAGACCAAAAATCAATTTTCCAAAACTTTCCAGGTCCTGGAAAAATGCATTATCAATTTCCAAAACTTTCCAAGACTTTCCAAAACCCGTATGAACCCTGAATGCATCTAATAAAAACAGAAATAATACAAATGCCTACCTCACCACCAAGCTTGCGGTAAGTTGTCGGTACAATTTTAACAAAATACTGGTACATAGACCCAGCTAAAATAAACAAAACAAGAATGATTCATTTGGCAGACAAAAGTACAAATGTAAGTCAAAGAGCTCAACAACCTTGCTTTATGCAAATAAGTGGTTGGGTGGGTGGATGGATGAATGGATGGGATAGGAGGGATGGATGGATGGATAAATGGATGGATACCTGGATAGGATGTGTTCACTTACATTCCTCTGCTGGAACAAAAGTGTTGTCTAACGGATACTCTTTTCCAGGGTAGTCATGGCCAAATGACAAATGGTTAATGCGATGCGTAAGATTGAACTACACAAAACAAAACAAATACACAAAATTCAAAGGAAAATTCAGTCGTAAAGGACAGAAAATGACTCTCATTATATGTATGGTAAGAAAGGAGCATTTTAGTTTGTGTTGACTAAGTAATGTTTACAACATGAGCAGCCATGTTGTATCAGAATTTACAACAGGAGCTAAGGCGAGTGATTGTAAATCTGATACAACACGGCTACTCATGCTGTAGACTACTTAAACAACATCTAGGTGTATGTTCTCATATTCTACTGATTTTTTTCTGAAATGAATCAAGTTTGGCTGAAAAAATCTAAGTTAAAGTTTATGCAAATGAAGACAATTTTGTATCTGAATAGCGTTGTGTGTTGGTTCTAAAAATAGCTCTCTTAATAGATGCATGACTCAGACAAACAAAATTATACTGAAAAGAACACAGAGAAACATACATTTTATTTTGTTGTATTTTATTTTATTTAATAAAAAACATTGCTTATTTTCAAAAAAAAGTTGTCATTAAAAACCAATCGGCAGAAATCGGAGAAGAAAAAAAAATTTTTTCTGAGGTTTGTTTGTCTGAGTTATGAAATAACTGACGTACAGCACTATTATGCAATCATGCAAACAGCAAGTTTGTCATATCTCAGCTGCCAAACAAATAAACAAATGAATCACTTGATATTTCTTGTAGTCTAAATATCTTTTGATAGACAACATTAATGACATTGACTGTATATAAAGAATACTAATAAGGAGCCAGACTTTACAGGGTATAAAGCCTCATGCATGTGACTGATTTGCGGCTGTTAATAGGACCATTAATGCTCATTAATTATTCATGAGTCTGAAAAGTATTTATTTAATAAATAACACTTCATACCTGAGTTTCTCCAAAAGGCTGTAAATCATGTACTATTAGGAAGATAATGCAAATAAAAACATCAGAACTACACAATATCCCCTTCTCACACCCTCCCCACCCCTTGGAAATTCCAATCCCCCTCCATGGGGGAGGGATGGATATTTGATGGGACTACACAATATCCCCTCCTCAGACCCTCCCCACCCCTTGGAAATTCCAATCCCATTTCCAATTTCATTTTGAGAAAACCTACAGAATGAGAAGAGCTCTTAAAATGAAAGGGTTTAGCAAATTGTTTAAGCATCTTATTTTAAATTTATTTTAGCTTCCTAGGAAGTTTGAAATGTGTTTTTTTAAAAATTGTCTTAACATCTTATTTTCAATTTTACTTTTAGAATTTCTTATCAATTTTATTTGACATTATTATATTGACAGGTTTAATTTATAGAAATTTCCATTTTTCTTGCTTAGTTTTAGAATTCAGAAAATTTAGAAATATTAAGACTTATAGCAGCCTTTGGCAAGAAGAGCTCAAAGAAAACTTAACGTCATGAATGATAATTGTTCGAATTATTGAAGAAAAGTTTAATTATGAATAATGAACTGATGTTGAATTTGAAAAAATATTTTTTAATGTTCTTGACATTAATGACTTTAGTGAAGGTATCAGAAATGCTACAGAGATCACAGACAAATGTAACCATTAGATTCAGAGCCCAAATGGGCTATTTAACTTGTAGTTGCTGAGAATGAGAGTTCTAATTGTCTTAGTGTAAACAAACTAGACACACAGTGATAAAGACAGCCAAAAGTCTTGCCAAAATTAGCAAAATGCAAGGCTTACACTAACAGACCAGACCTGAAGTAGCATGGCTAATCAGAAAGCAGGATTTATGAGTCTGCTAGTTTGTTTATACTTCTGTTCCTTCATCCCATCACTTGTGTTATTGAACAGAGTGATTTACAGTGCATTTCACATTCATTTTGACCAACAGATGGTCAAAAGTAACATGAAATGCAGAGTTAATAGCGTTATACTTACAATTCATTGATATTATATTGCCCCCAGATTTAAGCTTGAGTATAGATACTGTGCAACCATAAAATACCCTCATTAGACCCTCCACCTGTTAGTTTATGATACCTTAAGAGTCAGCACTACATGTACATCAATGGACCTTTCCCAAGATATAGTTGAGTGAGTTCAGTCCTAGCCAAAGGCTTGATTTCAGTACGTACCATCGTGCACTGAGCTATGTACTAATCTGATACAATGGACTTCGGGATGATTAAACAATAAAGCAAAGAAGAGTTGCTGAATAAACAATATATATAATTTACACAATAACACCATGAAGAAACTGCTGTGGTAATGAAATCGAAGCTTTGGCTAGTACTGGACTCACTCAACCATATCTTGGGAAAGGCCTATTGTTTGAAAATTTTAAGAGACAGTTCATACCCAATACCAGCAAAATCCTGTCCTATGATTTTAACATTCGTGAACCTGGCCCACTTTTCTAAACAACTCCCATGACCTTATGGACTATGTATTTATTCTAGGTTTAGTATCTTCTTTAAAGAGTTTATCTATTCTGTTTATAGCTGTCCAATACAATATTTGACAATGTACAGAGTGTTCAATAATATTTGTAGTAGCCGAATGGGTCTAATATGTAGGCAGCTGGGTGAGTTATTTACTATCATTTTTTTATTGTTTATTGAGACTGTTGATTGCAAAATAATTATGACGGCATTATGACGTTAGGTATCCAGCAATAAACCGCTGGTAGCTGCCTTCTATTGAACCCTCTGAATGTAAAACCTCATTTCAAAGATTCAATCAAACCTTGTACCTTCAATTGAGTGCTTTGTGTTTAAACAGTGAACCAATGTATGGTAGCTGGATAATTTTAAGATTTATTTTGCTTATTTCCAGATTTAAAAATTTAGGTTTGTTTATTTTTAAATACCATTGATGATGTTTTAATTTGAGTGTCAAGTTTAGATTTCTTCATTTTGAGCTTATGAACGTTATTCAAAATGACTGACAATTCTTCCCCTTTCCCCCACAAAAATCTATCTCTGTAATAACATCAAAGTGATGGGTATTTATAAAAAGTATGTACATTAATCAAAACAGTATCTTACCGTGGATGTGGTGCTGCTGGAAGCTTTTACCAGGAGCAAAATGAAAGTTCCCCGCAACCTGTTGCAAAACAAAACAAAACAGAGATGGGATTGGTGATATTAATAAATAATTAAAACCTTCATGAGGGTAATTTGCTATCTATAGCGTAGTCACATAACTTGGGCACATGTAATGGTGAAGAATAACTTCCTCATTGACCTGTTGCCTGATAAATGGACCAAGTAGGCCATTAGTAGGTCAAGCCCTTAACTTTTTCTTAGTGGTTGTTAGGACTGTGACAAAGCAGTAATAAACAAGCATTGATCAAGTATTAAGGACATTCATGGGCATTGTTTCTGCACATCCTTTCTGCATGCATGCTCAAGCTCTTTTAACTGACTGAGGAACGCCTGGATGATTTTGTTTATATACCAAAGCGATCAAATTCAAAATGGCGGCCACATTTTCAAAGTTTAGAGCTTCATATCTCCAAAAAGAAGTTGGTGACCCCCATTTTTTATTTGCTTGTTTTACGTCTCGTGTGTTTCTTCCATCATGCAAAATTTTAAAAAAATCTGTCTAGAGGATCTTTTGCCAATGAATGTCCTTAAAGTGCACATGAACCCTGAGACAATACTTTCAGTACTGATTCTACATGAAGTAAATAGTTGAATGGTAAAATATTTCTTCATCTCAGTGTTGCGTTTTTAAGTTATGAAGGTT
>JAAAQI020130721.1:0-13643 GCA_011800005.2 Stichodactyla mertensii | reverse complement strand
GTATCTCTTAGGGGTAAAAATCAGCAATTTGGTATCTGTTAGGGTGTTAAAATTGAAGTTTAGAATTTCAGAATTCCATGGTATCTTTTAGGGTATCGAAAACAGGAGAGCTCATCGCTTTTCGCAGTAGGATTTATGTTCATAGTTACGCCGAGCTTAGGCGCTTTATTATCAGTTATACTTAACATTTCAACAGTCTTTTAATCCAATTTTAATGATGACTAAATGAATTTAGTCAAAGTTAAAACTTGAGGCATGGCTGCGGCTGATACGCCCATCCTCATCTTTGCTGATGAGGTTTAATTTATTTATTAGTGGTTTTTCTTAGGGGTTAAAAAGCGCATGGCCACACCCTTTTTAAAAGACTTCCGGTATCTTTTAGGGGTATTTTTGAAAATTTCCAACCAGCATACTTGATACTTTTACCCAAGAGCCCCCCCCAGGTTTCTCATGCTGCCAGCATAATGAATAAAACAATATGTTTTGGCCTGGTGAGCCTCACATTCAAGCACTTCAGAATGAGTTTGGGAAGGCACAAAGAAAAGTTTTTATCCTTTTGGGAATAAATATCAGGAGCAAGTGTGGCATAGTTGGTTAGTGTGCTGCTTGCTAAGCAAAAGGTTCAGGGCTTGATCCCCAGTGACCTCACTCTTTTTTGACTTCCCTCTAATTTGTGTAGCTGTAGAAAATGTGCATGCTGTGTGCAGTTATAAATCATACAGGTATGGGCAGAACACAAGAGAAGTGTTGAAGCACAAGGCATACCCAAGTGCTTTATAACTGCACACAGCACAGTGAGCAAGATTTTTATTTTTTTATAATTAAAAAGGTGCAACATGTGTGCTGTGTGCTCTTATAATGCATGCACCTCAGCCAATCAGAAAGCGAGATTCTTAGTAGTTATTTTATAAATACCCTTATAATGGAGCACTGATGGAGGGGGGGGGGGGGTAAAGTGCACACCATTGGCTTTCAGCCTTGTAGCTGAAGGAACTACCAATGTTAAATAAAGTTATGGACTAGAAATAATGGCGTGAGGTCGGAAATTAATTTTTCCGAATTTATTTCCAAGGGTTTTTCGCCCGGAATAACCTCCTTTCTAAGTACTATAACTTTCCATTATTTCTAGTCCATGTATTTCATAGTGCCACGCAGTTCACATATTCATTAAATAAAGTTACTTTACCTTTAAACATGGCTGCCACATGACAAAGGTTTTTTTCAAACTAATGAATATTTAATTAGTAGAAAACAAAGTAAATCACTATCATCCTAGAATTATTCATGGTTTGAGAAGCTAGATCAAACACTTCAAAGAGTGTTTCATGCTCTATCCAACCTCAAAGTTATTAAAATACTAGACTTTGCCTTGTTTTTTCAACCCAACCCCCAATGTTTGGATATTGAGTGAACAACTCTTTCCCATGTTTCCAACTCTTTCCCATGTTTCCAGTTATATCTAGTTTTGTTCCTTGAGACATTTTTGAAAATAGTTCTAAAATTGTGTCTATATGTTTTTCAGGTATAGGCATGAATTCAAGTCACAAGAATTATGGGAAGAAATTAAATTTGTATTGTCTAAGTTTGCTGAGCCACTAACAGACCTATTCAAGGTAGTAGATTATAAAAATATGAAATAGATGTAAACATATAGGATATTTGCTGCATCTGATGCAGCTGTGTATTTTTATAAGTTGAGCCAAAATACAATTGACAAGTAAAAAGCCACAGTGGCGTCAGATGTTGAGGGACTTCATTTTTACTATAATTATTATTTTCATGTGCAATTTGCACATTGTAAGTAACATCATCATCATCATTATCATCATCATTTTCATCATCAGGTGATAGAGCATTGGTCTGTCACGTAGGAGGTCAGGGTCTTAAAATAACTGAGGAGGAGGTGCTGCCTTTGTAATAACATCTGCAAATGGTTAAAGCTTTAGGTCTTCTTGGATAAGGAATTTTAAACTGTAGGCCCTGTCTCCCATCCCTTCCTTAACTTGTAAATGGAGGACATCAAAGAACCTGTTGAGCTATTCATAAAAGAGTAGGGGATTGTCTCCCGGTTCAACAGTCTAGTCTCAGAGGCATACACTAGTTACATTACTCATGATTATAAACTGCATGGCAGCAATATGCGCCGTAATACCAGTCTGTAAAAGTCCTCCAAAAATATCATGTAAAATTGACACATTTGTCGTCAGTTCCTGTTGTTCCCTCACGATGAGGGGAGACCATTTTTTTAAAAATTATTGTTATTGCTGGTAATATTATTATTAACATCATTATCTAACAACTTAAAAACATTCACATCTTAATTACTGTATCTGTTAATGTGTAGGCCATCATGGAGAATGCAAATAAGTGTGGTGGGGATCAAAAGACTCTGCAAGTTATCTTCAGCTCTATTCTTCTGATATGCAAACTTTTTTACAGTCTCAACTTTCAGGTAAGCTTTAATGATTACACCAAATTGAAAAAACGTTGTCGGGTTCAAAAGGTTGAATCATCGAAGGTAAGACCTGAAGGGGTAATGGGTAAAAGCACTCAATAAGGCCCATATTTACTATTATATTTACTATTATATTTGGGAAGCACGGGTGGCGTAGTGGTGAGAGCACTCGCCTCTCACCGCTGTGGTCTCGGGTTCGATACTCGGACTCGCTATCACATGTGAGTAGAGTTGTTTGTTGGTTCTCTCCTGTGCTTCGAGGGTTTTTCTCCGGGTACTCCAGTTTTCCTCCCTCCAAAAATCAACATTCTAAATTCCAATTGGATGTTTCAGTGGATGAAGATCCACTCTGTGGAAATGCCACTGCCAAATCCGTTATTATTATTATTATTGTTATTATTATTGTTATTGTTATTGTTATTGTTATTGTTATTGTTATTATTATTATTATTATTATTATTATATGTATAGGATATTACTGCAACACTCAAGCATTGCTTTGAAAGCAATTTTCGAGAATTATAGCAATGCTCAATGCATATTGTATAATCCTCCTCGGTCTTACCTTCGATGATTTAACCTTTTGAACCCGACAACGTTTTTTCAATTTGGTGTATACATCATGTAGCTTTCAAGATCATGAACCCAACATCCTGTTCAAATGTTAATAAAACAGCACTGTTCTTTGATTCACAGGATTTACCTGAGTATTTTGAGGACAGCATGGAGGTTTGGATGAAAAACTTTCTGATTCTTCTGCCCCTTGACAACAAGATACTTGACCCAGAAGTAAGTTTAATATCTCCCATTTTGGTGATTGTGTACCCCCTTTTCAACAGTCAGCACATGTTGAGTATTACTCCACCAACAGTTGACTGACCATCAGCTGTTTTACATGTCTTGAATGATCACATAAAATGGTGGTCCTGTTTCTTTATGCTTCCTTAACTGCACCTAAGTGATATTGAGCAGATTTCGTATAACTGTGAAAAAGTCGCGGCACAGTCCTTGCCGTAAGTGTGCCTTGCCACGACCGTGATGTTTTTTTAGAACTCCAAAGTTCCTTGCTGTGCCTTGACCATGTCCGCGCCGTGTTCGTGCCGCGACTTTTTCACAGTCATATGAAATCTGCTCTAAAAGAACCACTGAGGATGTAAAGAAACTCTGGCAGTGACCATCCTCACTGTTAAGTCTCTACCATGATTTCTTAATGTTTTAGTAGTGAGATGGGTTCAAAGATTAAGATTTGGTGCAATGTACCTCAAAGTAGACTTTAAGTGCTATTGTACAGCACCAGCCTTTCAGGCAAAATCTCAAAAATAAAAAAATACTTTGTTGGCTGAATGTCAATAGTTCTAGCCAACTTATGGTCAGCAAGTGTTGGTCACAAAGTCTACAAAAGACCTTTTTCTCTAGTTTATGTGCGCATCCAAACTTGATAGGCCACTAATCTAAAAAATGCAAATTTTATGAAATTTTAGCAAATTGTACATTCAAAAAGGAAAATAATCAATCTTGTAAAAATTTTGGAAACATTTCATCAAAATATATGGCAATTCTTAGCATAAAACTTGCATTCTGGCATCCTGACTCATCAAATTCCTTGGATTTGGATGAGCATGCAACCTTAAGAAAAAGCCTGCTGCATTTCCATTAATATGATCATTCAATGTCAATAACAGTTATATAGTTGAAAAGCCATTCAATTTTCATAGTGCTGTCTTGACTGGTTTTCTAATTTCAGGATAGTGATGACACAAGTACTCTTGAACTGGTCAAGTCACAAATTTGTGACAATGTTGCACTTTATGCCCAGAAGTATGATGAAGAATTCGAGGTAGGTAAAAATTTAGATTTGCATAACGACACTAGGTAATTTTTACATCCTGCCATTAGAGCAGATTTCATCTGACTGTGAGAAGATTGTGGCAGGGGCAGTGCTCTATTAGTATGCCTTGCTGTGACTGTAATGTTTTCTAAAATTCTTCCTTGTCTTGCCATGCCTTGACAGTGTCATGACCGTCTTGCTCCAAGCTTTTCACAGAGTCATACAAAATCTCTCATGTTGGTAAATGCAACCAGCATTCTACAATTTCTTTGCCAGAGTAAACAAAATTGCATGCTGTTTGGTTCCAGCTTATCCGACTTGGAAATTCAATAGTCTCCACACATCCACTAATACCCTCCCCTGCCCAAGAAAATTAAATATCAAGTCTTGATATATAATTTCTAAATGTTGTAGTCTTTTCACTTTGTCCATCAGGCTTATCTTCCTGAGTTTGTAAAAGCCATTTGGAACTTACTACTTACAACAGGTTCACACATCAAGCATGATCTGGTGAGTTTAACGACTCTCAAAGTTAAGTGAATTATTGGATTATAGTTTGGAATTTTAGCAAGGTAGTCAGGTAGTCGGGCATGGGTATATTCAGGTTAATACTTCAACATATGGAATTTTCTTGGTTAAGAAGAATTCCTTTTTGTACGACTTGCTGGGTAGTGTCTTTGCACTGTCAACTGGCTAGAAAAGCATTAACTTTGTGCTGTTTTCTTGACTCGTTTGCATCAAATTCGAGGGGCACTTTGCAAGAACACAATAGTTTTCATGTGCAGTAAAGGATAACAAGCTATTGTATTTATGCAAAGTCCCTCTCAAAGGTCCAAAATAAGAAACCAGTGACTATGTAGGATTCCTCACTAAATATTTGTAGAGCCTGATTATTTAGGCTTGAAATATAATTATATTATAATAAATGTCCGATTTAATGTTTTCTTGTTTTGTCTCATTTTTCTCAGCTCGTCAGCAATGCTATCCAATTTCTAGCCTCAGTATCAGAAAGACCAAACTACAAGAGCTTGTTTGAAGCTCAAGACACATTACAGAGCATTTGTGAAAAAGTAATTGTACCAAACATGGAGTTCAGAGGTAATGGTTCACTCTCCCTGAATTGTATACTGTAATGTTAATCCCTAATCCTTGAACCAGTTTGTCATGGCCAGTACTACACTGTAGCTGGTAGTGAAAGTTATTATTGAGTTAATATCTGTGAAGATCATTATTTAGTATAACAAATAGTTGATGTCTGTGGGTGTATTATGATATGGTTTTGGCCCAACTCAACCTCTTTTAAGCCTGAGTACAGCAAGGATTAAATTGAGTACTGAAAAGGGCCAAAAACTTCAGACTATCTTTTAAAAAATACTGGCTTTGTTGTTGTTTATTGCAAAATTTGCCACAATACCCTATCAAGTTGTTATCATATTTATTATTTTACAGATGAGGATGAGGAAATATTTGAAGACAATCCAGAAGAGTACATCAGGCGAGATATAGAGGGTTCAGGTAGAGGATGAATTCTGTACACTGAGCTATGCTATATGCACCATGAGACAGCTGTATTTCTGAGATAGGGATATCTAGTACTATCTGCTGGTACTACTGCTTTATGGGGTCTTTATGTCAATCTCTCTTTGAGCAAAATATGTTTAGGAAGGAACAATACTGTGAATAATAGATCTCATATTAATATCACTCTAACATAGACTGAGATATTGATAATAAATCTCATTAACAATACTCTAACAAGACTGGTGTAATGTTTCTTTGTTTAGATGTTGATACCAGAAGAAGAGCTGCATGTGATCTAGTGAGAGGTCTGTCAAAGTTCCATGAACAGCCTGTTACTGCCATATTTCATCATTATGTGATGGTGTTGTTAGAGGTAAGCCTGCTTTTATTACCATGGGTGGTATATACTGTTATTGCATTGCCTAGAGCTCTGTGGGTTGGGTCACTGGTTTGAACCCTGAGCATGCTATATGTGAGTAGAGTTTATCAGATGTTGTTTTCTCCCTAGCTAGGAAGGTTTTTCTCATGTATTCTCCAGTTTTTTTCTCCCTCTGTAAAAATCGACACGTGAGTTGAGTATTGTGTGCTGTAAATATTGAATGTAGTGGTAATGTCTAGTGGATCAGAGTAAACCTCATGGATGAGCCCTTCTATGATGGGGAGCTATGGTTGTAAAATTTGCATTTTTTACCATGACACTCATCATATATATGATACCAGCCTAAAGTCCTTGAATATAGAATCCACACTTTTTTGAATAAAACATAATGCTATAAAATCATTTATTTTTTGACATGTCACTCAACAGCAATACCAAAAATCTGAGGAAAAGAACTGGAAGTCCAAGGATGCCGCCATCTTCTTGGTTACATCACTGGCCTCCAAGAAACAAACAGCAAAGGTACTGACTTAAATGATAATAATAAACAGTATTAATATCCACAATTGACCTTTTCTGCTACAGCCGTCATGCTGTATAAATTGTATTGGATTTGTTTTATGGTCACCAAAATGTTTGAACATTGTTCTTGGATTGCCCTACGAATGTATTGACTTTTGAACAAAATATAAAATTGGTTTCTTTAGTTAGCTATCTAGTAAACAAAAGGAAGAAAATCTTCAATCACGTTAGAAAAATGATATTTTGCTTGTATTTAGAGAAACAGATAAACAAATCAAGTAAATAATGATTTGTTGAAAAGTCGGTGCATTTGTACAGCAATCTGAGAACAATGTCTGAACATTGTTCTCAGATGATGGCTGATGCTGTCACCAAAAAGGTTAATTTATAATGGGACCTACAATATACCTTCATCTTGTTGAACTGTCAAGCTGTTGTTCTTTAACTTGATTAACATACTAGCCCATAGAAATTAAGCTTGTTAAATTAGTATTACAACTACATGTAGTATTGCAAATCCACCAGAATATTGCGTTACTGCTCTCAAATTATCTTAGGTTTTTTGTTGTTTGTTTGTTTTTGTTCTCTGATAACAGCATGGAACTACAAAGGCAAGTGAATTCTTTGACCTGCAAGATTTTTACACCAAGTACATTTATCCAGAACTTGAGAGGAAGAATGGTAAGAAGTCATATTTTGCATTCTAGTAGTATCTAAGAGAGAATATAGAAAAATGAGCAAGAATGAAAGGATTGGAAGAAAAAGGACACTAAAAAGCTATGAAATAGCAGAGAGAAAAATGAAAAGAAATTATGAATGATTTGAACGATTGGTAAAGAAAGAAAGAATAAATGATTAAATATGAAAAAAGAATCAATGGAAAGTTAGGGACTGTTCATTTTTCATTGGGAGTGGGGTGGGGCTGGTTTGTTTCTGTCTAGGAATTTTACCTGACCCCCTCTCTGGTTACTTATTTCTTGCCTGCACCTACTACATTTTGTTTTTTGGCATGAGCCCCTATTAGCCAAACTTTTGACTGACTCTCTACACCCGTCAAACAAAAAACAGTTAGACAGCCAACCCCCTTCCTATAAAAATGAACAGTCACCTAGGAAAGAATGAACATTTTGTAAGAAAGAACATAAAAAGTTGTAAATGAGTGAAAGTGTGCAAAAATTATTAAAAACCTGTAATAATGAAATATAAATAACTGCAATTTCATCAATCACTCACTATAGATATTTAGTTCAGTGATCACACATGTTAAGAACAGAAACAAGGCTCTGGGGTAACAATAATCATAATTTCTGTCATCAATTTAATTATTATCAGTTGATGAGCATCCTGTCTTAAAAGCCGACTCCATTAAGTATGTTATCACCTTTAGAAGTATGGTAAGTATTAAACTGTTATGTCATCATTAGTCAGTCAGCTTTTTGTCCTTCAAATAGATTAAGTACAGAAAAGATTGCTCTAGTATCACAGGATTCTGAATTTATTTTTACTGTGACAGCTTTCTCGTGAAATACTAGTTAGTGTGATTCCAATTCTGGTGCGGCACCTCAAAGCCACAAGCATGGTGGTGCATACCTATGCAGCTCACTGTCTGGAAAGACTCTTCACACTCAAGAATCCTGGGGGAGGCAATCCGTAAGTAGCCAAGACAACAGCATCAAATATTTTGCTATAAACACTGACTTCAAATGGGTGTAGTTCTGGTATTTTCAGTAGTTTGATCATTTCAGTCAGTTTCAAAACTTTTTAGCATAGGGATTTTTTGTACGGGTTGGAAATGTACACATACAGTACTGACTTATGGCACAAACATGATGTGATGTGACATGCTGTAACACTGAAAAGGTTTCTCATTGTTTTCAAGTAAATTATCACAGTATGCCTTTTCTGAGATAAAGAACAGTTTTCCCCCAATTTTTCATTGCAGAATAAGTAAAGAAGAAGTAAACCCTATTGTCAATGAGTTAATTCAGAATTTGTTTGGTACTCTTAACATGCAAGGCTCTGAGGAAAATGAATATGTCATGAAAGGTTTGTATTTTAAAACTGAAGATGAAAACACAGGATCAGGGTGGCATAGTATTATAAACACACTTGCCTCTCACCTCTTGTGTCTCCGGTTCAATTCCTGGACTCAGCATTTTATAACTGAGTAGAATTCTTTTTGGGTCTCTTCCTTGGATTGAGGGTTTTTCTCCACATTCCACAGTTTTCCTCCCTCCACAAAACCCAGCTTGCTAAACTTGTGTTCAATCTGTGAGTTAGTCATGCCCTGACTTAAATCAGTCTAGAGGTTGTTTCAGAATTTGATAATATTGATGGATCTTTTACATGTAAAAAAACATAAGTTTTAATGTTATTGATCCAGAAAATGTCCACGTATTAACAGTATAGTATTGTATTTTACGTACATAATGTACGTAATGTATTTTTCTCTTAATATTTAGTTTTGTAAACAAACTATTTTTACTTCCCTCAGCAATAATGAGGACATTTTCCCTGCTACAAGAAAAAATTCTACCACTACTGGATCCTATTCTTGCTAAAATCATGGAAAAGCTTGTTTTAGTTGCAAAGGTAACTAAACAGCTCTTGCACATTACTTTTAACTATATTTCTGTGAATTGGGAAACAGAATGATAAATAATTTGAGGACGCTAATCATCCTTCCATGCAACTGGGATGCTGAATTGTAAAGGATGCTGCTCTACATGGTTGGGTCAAGGTAATTGTGCCGTTAAACGGCCCACAAACTACCGTTAAACAGCTGACAAACTACTGTCAAATGGCTGACAAACTACTGTCAAACAGCCGACAGTTGACAGACATGTTAACGGGGGTGCTATTCTACACTGCCCTATTCTACACAATTACCTTGGTTCAAAGATATAAGGTACACTATGCAACCACCATACAGCCTAGATATGACAGTTATGAAATGGTGTCACAGATTATCATTTGTATTTATAATTTTGATAGTCATCAATATCTGTCAGTTTGGTAGAGTTAGTTATTCTTGTTTACCAGTTATGACCATTATATACTACTTTCTTTCAGAATCCCAGTAAACCTCACTTCAATCATTATTTGTTTGAGAGTATTTGCTGCTTAATCAGGTGAAACTTCCCAAATTTGTTACTTTGTTCTTTGTTACTTCATTGCTAAAAGTTTCTTGTGGGAATTGAGGGTGGGGTAAGGGAAACACACTCACCTCTCACTTCTGGGGACTTAGGTTCGATTCCTGGACTTGACCATTTCATGCGAGTAGAGTTCTTGTTGGGTCTCTATCTTGATTTAAGGGTTTTTCTCTGGGTTCTTCCCTCTGAAAACCCACCATGCTAAATTCCTATTCAGTCTGTGAGGTAGCCAGTTAGATCAGTCCAGAGGTTGTTTCAGGGTTCGATAAAATTGATGTTAATATTGAAGTCTGTTGTATATGTACTCGTGAGGATGTCCTTGACAGTCATTCTGTGGTATAATTTGATGATTTAATGCTTGATGTACACAGGTGCATGTGTCTGTCTAACCCTCAGCTTGTTGTGAAGTTTGAGGAGGCTCTCTTTCCTATTTTCCAAGAAATCCTCACCAATGATGTAACAGGTAAGATACCAACAAATGGCTGATGCACAGTCCATACAAGCCTGAAGAACAGCCATCATACAAACCACAGTTAACCAACAGTTGCATGTTGGGTCAGCACGTGTCAGCTACATGTAATCATAAAGTAGCCATCTCATTTTCTCCCTTGCTGTGTGGTGATTTCTCTGGGTTGCTTGATTTTCCTCCAGCTTAAAATCAATATCAGATGCAAGTTGGGTGTTGAGTTCTATAATATAGCACTAGTGAGACATGCATGTGGACAGCCATATAACTTAAATTAGCCTCTAGCTAGGAAAAGTAGCAGTAATATTGGTCATATTTTTGGATTGGTCAAATTTTTGTAAATTCATAGCCATCATAATCTTTTTTTCCCCCATGAACGTAGAGTTCCTACCTTATGTGTTCCAAGTGTTATCTCTGTTACTGGAGATGCGATTGGATGAAATCCCTCAACCATATATGCAGCTTTTCCCATTACTGCTCACTCCTTTGCTGTGGGAGAGGACAGGTATGTACACTTTACAAACAGTGGTTTTATGGAATGTGAAGCAGGACTGTTTAAATGACAACCAAATCAAAATTAAAATAATGACCACAGACTCATTTGTACAGGGTTAGCCTTATTTATAAGTTGTTCATAGATACTAGTGAAAGTCCATGGAATTTTTTTTTGTTGTTCAAGTTGTAAATTCTTCACAATGCCTTTGTTATTTATGAATTATTTGCTCTTAAACAAGGCTAAACCTGTACAAATGAATCTGTGGTTTAGGATTACAGCTGCATTTATGGAATAAGAAACAGGACTATTGCCATCCAAAAATTTATTGTCTATGTTAATTTAGACCTTGTGCAGAAAAATGATGTATCTAAAATGTGATGTGTAATTTTATCTATTGCAGGGAATATTCCACCATTAGTAAGGCTGCTACAGGCTTATATCCAAAAGGGCAGTAAGCTTATAATAGCCAATAATAACTTGGTAAGATAACCAGAATTGTTAATAATTGAAACATACAACTTCTTGGTTCAACTTACCCAACCATCCACAGTAAGGTACTCTTTGCTCTTTTTGGGATCCTGTGAATTTTGTAGACAAGTATCCCAGTACTACCTGCACAGGAAAAAATTCCACAAGAATCACAAACATAGTTGCCTGTGGAGGAAGCTGATTTGAACTAAATTTTTCTGCAGTTTTTCACTAATAGGATTTCATAAATTTATTAAATTGGATAAGTAATCCCACAACTTTAAATTAAAATTTTTAACGTTTTTGTAGTGGATCAAAAAGGCAAATTTTATTATTATTATTTAAAAGATTGTTATTTGTGGTATTAAAATGGATGTAAAATATTCCATAATTGTGGGTGTTCAATTCCTCTTTTTTCAGGATGCGATTCTTGGTGTGTTTCAAAAACTTATTGCTTCAAGAGCAAATGACCATGAGGGGTTCTACTTACTTAGTAGTATAGTTGAAAACATGGACAGGTAAGCACTTGATATTCAGTCTGATCAGAGGTGTGAATAGCCTGGGTACCTGCAAGTGTACATCCCCCTAAAGACAGGAAAGTCCCCTTCAGACTCCTGTTGTGCCATTTTCACTCACAAATACAACAGGTGCAGCCTCCCCTAGAATGAATCCTGGTTCCTCCCCTGCTGTCGACTAGTCAATCAAGAGGCACATCACACAGAGCAAATCATCTGCAGTGGTCATCCATCCATTCAAATACTTTCACACTGCACTGTCGATGGTCACAGTACTTTGACTTTTTCACAGTCAAATAGTCTGTTCTTTATGACAATAAACCTTGTCTACTTCTAAAACATTTTTCATTGTTTAATTTAACAATATTAAAGAGTGGCACTTGCAAACTACATGCCAAAAATCTTCATCTTATTATTCCACCGGCTTCAAAACTCCAAGACAACAAAATTTGTCAAAGGTCAGTTCAACTGTAGAACCATGATATTTTTTTCTTAAATAAGTGGTTCCACTAACTATGTTAAATTTATGAGGGAAGAGGTTTTGATTAAGACACATTTGATACTAGAGGAAAAATCATGCAACATTGACTTTGACAAAAATTTAATCTCAACAGCTCTTCTTGAGTTTTTCTGTTTGTATGCTGTCAAAAATAGTGGAACAGATCTCATTGAACTGGTGGATGGCATACAACAAAAGTGAGTAGTTAAAATTATATCTTCTCCTAACACTTGTTAACTTCTTCAGCTGACAGATAACCTTTTTCTTTTACAGACTGTTTGGAGTAATAGTGGAAAAGTATTTCATACCTGATATCCAGAAGGTGAAATGAAAAAGAGTTCTTTCATTTTTTCCCTCATTTAAGTAAATAGAAACTTGAAAGAAATATAAAGTGTGTGATAAATGCTATGCAGGGAGATAAGGCCAGGGAAACCTTTCATCAGCTTCATAGAATGAAAGCTGCCATTGTTATGCATAGTAAAAGTGTAGACCCCCCATTGACAGTGTGCTGACAGTTCATCGACACTCACCTGATCCCCATTCAATGCATGATCCACAAACTTCCAACAGCTTTTTTAGACATTAACAGCCAACAAATGACTGTTAAACAAGACAAATGACTGTTAAACAGTCAACAAATGACCATTAAACAAATGACTGACAAATGGCTGGCTGTTGGCTGACAGGTCAATGTAAATGCTCTTCTCCACTTTTACCTAACTTCTACTGCCCACATAGAGGCTTTGCACCATCATGTTATGGCAGCCATGACAGGAGGCACAACAATACAGTCTTTCCCCTGGGAAACTGAATTCTTTCTTGTGTAAATCAGATTAGACAGATTCAATTGTTCCTGTCATGGCTGCCATCACGTGATGGTGCAAAGCCTCTATTGAACCATGCTAATCTCATGTCCCTTGCCCTTGAGAATTCTGATTCCCTTTCTAAAATCAGACTCTGAAACCATTTATTATTTTGATTTTTGGGGGTCAATTTTTCAGGTGTCAGGTGACATGGAAAGAAAAGTGTGTGCTGTGGGTATAACAAAACTGGTGTGTGAACCTACTGCAACATGGTCAAGATATCCTGATCATTGGTAAGGATAAGAAAGCCCCAGCATGTACACGTATATAGTCTGGTTAACTTGCTTTGAATTTCAGGAATGGATGGTTATTATAATGCCAAATAATCTGTGACTGGATATTTTAAAGCACTACATTTACTTTTCCTTCCTCCCTCCCTTCCTTCCTTCCCTCCCCCCCCTCCCCCCCCCCTCCCCCCTCCCCCCCCCCCCCCCCCCCCCCTCCCCCCCCCCCCCCTCTCCCCCCCCCCCCCCCTCCCT
>JAAAQI020130710.1:0-13647 GCA_011800005.2 Stichodactyla mertensii | reverse complement strand
GTCTTTTCTCACACCTCGGTGATAAATGCAGTACTGAGTCTGCGTATGCTGCTTGCGCTTATGCTTGCGTCGCTAGTCAGAACCAGGCTTTAATGCTCTTAAGTACAATGAATAAAAGGACAGACAAATATTTTCTCGACTGAAGACAAAAGTCACCGATCCAGCCAATGATGATAAACCTGCTGCTTTCACATGCCTACCATACATCGCCACTACAAGAGACTGCATCACTAAACTTTTACTCAAACACAACATCAAGATTTTATTCAACAATCTACAGAAGGTACAGCAAGAACTACAACCACCCCAGGACTGCTTACCATATTTACAAAGGCATCTAGCAAGTTAAATTTAATGCAGACCAGATGCATAATCAACTGCCACATTAAAGTATTCAAAAGACTAACAACAGATAATACTATCTTTCCACCATAGCTGAGCATGCCTTTGACAATCCTGGCCTGGCAACATTAATTTCAACAAGTACAAGTGCTGGCCAAGACCAACATATTTTCCTCATCACTATTGAAATCTGCAAATGACCCAATAATTTTAACAGAGAAGACCTAAGAACCACCTCTACTTATCATAACTGTCTTGGACTTGACAACAGAGAACAAGACTTGCACTTCATTTAATTCACCACGTTTCTTATATGCTTTCACCCCCTCGTCCCTATCATTCTGATGAAGACTGCCACAGGTGTAGTCAAAACATCATTCAAGCATGAAACTAGTAAAGCCTTTTCCATTCTATGGTCAAGCTTGCTATATGTCGAAGACTAATATCAAAAATACTAATATATTAAAAGCAAGAACCAAAAGGGCATCTGGCATTTTTTTATCAGATACAGGTTGATGCAAAGTTGATTCACAGGTAGTCCAGTTTACGCCCAGCTTCTAGTTTCAGATAAATCAAAACCTAGTCTTAGGTATTCCTTACTGACAGTACTTTACTTACCCAGACATTAAACTTTATTTTCTTGTATGTGACAGTTTCAACATTAAATCCCACTGTCGGAATAGTAGTGACAGATTGTCCCAACTTTAACTTGTAAAGTATAGCTAAGCAACAATATTAAGGATTTTTAAATTCAATAAACTGGCCAAGGGTATCAATTACAACAGGCTTGCCTATCAATAAGCTTAAAAGAGAGTTAAACAAAAAAAAAAAAAAGAAAAGAAAAAGAAATCTGCTATGCATTATACATGCATGTCCACCACCCTAAGACCACATAGCATTATTGACTGGTTTTAGAAGGAAACATGGGTCTACAGCTTTTAACAAGTCAACCCAGAAGAGTTTGCTGGTCCTACCCCATGCTTCAAGAGTTTCCTCCAGGTACTTCTCCCCCCCCCTTCCTCCACTAGGTCTTACTTACCTTCAAAAACATATAAATAAATAAAAAATAAATAAAATTATTTTTATTTAATTATTTAAGTGCCTAGTCATTCTAGTGCTTTTGCACTAATAGACGACTTGCACTAACAAGTCATGTGATCAGATCCGCCATTGTGGCTGGCATTTCAGGTATGTCAGGAATGTAAACAAACATGGCGGACTCGTCTAGTTTTTGTTGTACTAAAAGGTAAGTTAGCGCAATAAATAACGACGAAACTGTAATTTTATTGAAAGAAAAATACTTTTAGTGAATCTCTATCATAGGTTTTTGCTTTTAATTCACCATAAAGAGAGAAATTGTAGTATTTTTTGCGATATTATAAAATAATAAAATTATTAATTATAAAATTACAGTTTCGTCGTTATTTATTGCGCTAACTTACCTTTAAGTAAAACAAAAACTAGACGAGTCCGCCATGTTTGTTTACATTCCTGACTTACCTGAAATGCCAGCCACAATAGCGGATCTGATCACGTGACTTGTTAGTGCAAGTCGTCTATTGGTGGCACTATCACCCACACACTACCACAGGGAGCCCACTTTAGATAAAAGTGAAAATGGAAAGTAAAATTAAAAAACATTGTGTTTTATTTATTTTCTGTACTATTCGAGATGGTGTGCTAAGTAACACGAGAAAACCAAACATTGAAATAAAAAAGTAGTAGAACATTTTTTAAAAAGTGCTAATTAGTTTTCCTATATAATTTCCCTATGGTCGATCCTACTGCTCCTATGCAAATATACTTCCTAAAGGGTGGCAACTAAATATGCCCATCAAACATATAGCCAAAATTACAAAACCAAATTTCGACGTCTTTTTGGCCTCGAAATCCCCCAAAAAATTGATCAAAATGTTCCCTAAACTGGGGGATTAATTTATTGAAAAGTCTTTCCGCTCTTCCTTGATATTTCGTTGTAGAAAATGCTGTGAACAAAACTCGTTTCATGCAGATTTTCTGTGTGCAGATTTTCGTACAAGGTGTCGTACAGCAATGAAGTGCAAAATGATGCGTAAATTTTCAAATTTTCAAACAGTCGATGACAAAGCCAACCCTACCCTATCAACGAGCGACTTTTTGTCATGCGCACAAAAACCACGACATGTCATCGAACTTTAAGTACAGAAAATAAATAAAACACAATGTTTTTGAATTTTACTTTCCATTTTCACTTTTATCTAAAGTGGGCTCCCTGTGACACTAACTGACATTAACTGTTTTAAGGTGACTGGCTGTTATTGAAAAAATTGTTTAACTTTTTGTAAAATAGCAATGTTTTTAACATAAATTTAATGCTGATTACAAATGGGGTGTCCTGAACTAGTTTTTAAGATAATCAAGCTTGAATGGATGGATTTTTATAAGTTTATGAAGCAATAATCTCACTAGCAGAAGTGAGCAAAATAAAATTAAAGCTCGAAAGACAATAGTTGTATGAAGACTATATTTGTACAAATGTAAACTAGTAGATAAGATAAGATGAAAATACCTGGATTTGCCATACTTCATTCAACAATCACCCAGAAAAAGTCTCATCAAGTTGAACAGAAATTCATATGTCAAATGTTCACTTTTTCGTAAGTTTGAGTATTTAAAATTTCTCCAAAATTTGAAATGACATACACTTTTAGGAACTTTTTTAAATAAGCAAATAAAAAGTATAGGGTCCGTGCAAAATTTGAATGTTTTGCCCTCTTGAAATTCAAAACTTGTATGATTCTTCAATCTTTTTCAGTAAAATTTTTAAGGTTACCATAGTAACTTAGCAGTTATTATGCATGCACATGCTTGTGGGCTTGGAATCTCAATTCAATAATAGGCAATCACCCTAAGGTATCAGGGTACCCCTTGCGACTGGTTTTGCATTCAATTCTATATAGCATGAAGGCTTTGAATCAAAACCCCAATAAAATATACATTTTCTGAAAGCCGAATAAATGTAGAAACTATTCCTTTCTCTTTTTTTGTAAACTAAACCTTTCCTTTCAGGTTAGAGTGAATTATTCAAATTTTCACATAGGTCTCTTTGCAGAGTTTCATGTCGGCCAGTATTGGTCTGAAAACAATGTTTACTATCTTTCTGAGATCATGAGATATCACCTGTCAAAAGTGTCTCCAATTTTTGATAACTTACTCTGTTGTTCTGTTATACATTCCAAAAGTTATAACACAGCTAAAATAGCTGTATCTCATACAAAATCAATGATAACTTTGGAATAAAGCAAAAAATCGAAAATCAGAGACACTTTTGACAAGTTAGGGGTACTAGAGGTACACAGATACCTTAACAATGTTTCTCATGTTTTTCACTCCCAAAGCACTGAAACCATAACTTCTTTAGGCTACCAACATATCTTCACTATTTTATTTGAAAACAAGCAACTGTATGAAGATCTAGTGGGAAGGGTAGTGGTTAGTCACAGATATTTAGTCCAAAGGTGAAAGTTGCACCATGCCCAACTTCAGGGGGTGGTAATCTTGAAGAATAGGCTAGAGAGATGGACTTAGAACAGTTAGTTGTAGTAAGTGATTGAAGGACAGTTCATCTAGGGTGACCAAGTTTGGTACTAGTGCCTATCATGTGACCTGACAAATCTTAAACCTAAGGCCCTAATGCTTGTAATGATATGCATATTTATGTGCTTTTAATGTTGGCATGTGCAGTTACCTTGTAGCTCAGCTGGTAGAGCATTGGTAGTACAAATCCGAAGGTAGTGGGTTCGAATCCCAGCGAGGTCGGAAATTAATTTTTCTGAATTTATTTCCAATGGTTTTTGGCCCGGAATAACCTCATTTCCAAGCACTATAACTTTCCATTATTTCTAGTTCATACAATCAACAAACAAGTACAAGACCCCTTCGGAGACAGACGGACCATCACCGACAAGCAAGGCATTCCAGCAATTCCCAGAATGCTTTGATAAAATTGGAAGGTTCCAGGGAGAGTACAAGATCACATTAGACCCCACTGTGCCACTGGTAGTCCATCTAGACGGGCACCACTCAGCATGAAGACTATACCAACAAATGTCCAGCATTACAGCACAGTGAATATTCCATGTGAGTTCAAGGGCAGTGAAACAAATTGCAGAAGGCAACATCAAAGCAGAACTAGACAAGATGGAAAAGCACAACATCATCACAAAGATAAAAGGAGAGCCAACAGCATGGGTGAATAGCCTGGTCTACCGGGTGTTAAGAGCAACGGACAGTTGTGTATGTCTCAACCCCAAAGACCTGAATAGAGCTATCCTGTGAGAACATCACGTTACCCCAACATTGGAGGAGCTACTACCAAAGTTGAGCAGAGCAAAGACATTCTCAAATATCGATGCCAAGTGCAGCTATTAGAATGTCATTCTAGATGAGGAATCCAGCTACTTAACCATGTTTAATTCTCCTTTTGGGCACTACTGTTTTAATAGAATGCCTTTTGGCCTTAAGATGTCACAGGACATGTTCCAAACAAAGATTGATCAGACATTTGAGGGGTGTCCCACAGTGGTAGGGATCACAGATGACATTGTCATCTCGGGGTAAAACAGACAAAGAACACAACAATAACATGTATGAAATGATACAATGATGCGAGGAAACAGGGCTCAAACTGAATCCAGATAACTGCATAATCAAGCAAAAGGAAATAAAATTCTACTGCATCATCTGTGGGCAAGACGGAGTCCATCCAGATCCAGACAAGGTCTCAGCAATACAACAGATGAAAGTGTCATCCAACAGACAGGAGTTGTAGACCTTCCTAGGCCTTGCTAATTACATTGGCTGTTTATTGCAAACCTGAGCAGCCACACAGTACCACTCCAGGACCTTCTCAAGGAAAAGAACAAATTCAAATGGAACCCTTCACATCAAGTGTTCTTCAACAAGATAAAAGAGAATATCAGCAGTGAGACAACCCTAACCTATTTCAGTGCTACTAAAGAAACAATGCTGCAAGTTGACGCAACCTTAAAAGGTTTCGGAGCTGTCCTCCTCCAAGATAACAAGCCTGTTGCTTTCGCGAGCAAAGCTCTTACGGATACAGAGTCCAGATATGCAAATATTGAATGTGAACTGTTAGCAGTCATTTGTGGTTGTGAACGATTTCACACCTATATCTATGGGCGCAGTGTGACTGTCCAGATAGATTGTGAACCATTGGAGAGTATCCACTTAAAGCACCTGATAGCCGCCCCACCAAGACTCCAATGAATGCTACTCAGGATGCAGCCCTACAACATAACTATACAGTACAAGCCTGGAAGGGAAATGGAGCTGGCAGATGCATTCTCCACACTATCCCCAGAAGAAAAGGGACCAATCCCCAGCCTCAATGTAGAAGTTCATGAAGTCCTTCCTCAATTTAGTGAGAACTTCATAGAGAAAATTACAAAGTGCACAAGCTGTGATCTTGAGCTAGTCATACTCAAAGAACAAGTATACATTGGGTGGCCCCAAAAGAAAGAAGAAGTGCCACAGATAATAAGAGACTACTGGTCATAGAGATGAATTGACCACTGAAGGTGGAGACTTGCTTAAAGGACACTGCATTATCATACGGTTACCGGTCATTTTGCTACATGCAAATGGTCGTTTCGCTACATGATCTGTGGTCGTTTCGATATATGATACTGACTGCCTCTAACATGTCGATTTTAACGTTTTATCAACAGATATGCTACTACAATTACTGGAGTCGTAATTTCACAGAAAAGACCAGACTTGGTGCAAAAACATAAACAAAGACATAGACGAGACAACTAAATCATGCTTCACATGCCAAGAGCTACAGAACAGCCAACCAAAGGAGCCCCTCAATCCAACTGAAACTCCACCTAGAGCAGGGCATACAGTTGGGACTGACCTTTTCCAACTAGATGGGTCAGACTACCTCCTGGTAGCTGACTATTACTCAAAGTACAATTTTGTCAGAAAGATACCAAAGGGTCAAAGCAACAGCAAAGACAGTAGTAACACTCATGAAGCAAATATTCAGTAAGCAGGGTATCCCCAAAGTAGTGAGATTACAGGTTTGGCAAAGGCCAACCTGCAGAAACTTATAAACAGTTATCAAACATTCTTTTATCGTAGTCGAGTTACTAATTTGTTATCGTTGAGAGAAAGAGGGATGTAATAATATGCATATTTATGCACATTTAATGTGGGCATGCACAGTTAGAGTCTGAGCCATGTGGGTGATAAAGATATTGAAGCCATATATGTCAATAGGTTTTCCCACTAAGAAATAAAGAAACTATAGACCCCAAAGTACAGCCTCATATCTTACAGCAATGCTAAGTTACGCTTCAACCCAAACTAAGGTACAAAAACCCTAGAAATTTTTCTAACCCTGGAAATTTTTCTAACCGTAGAATCTGAACCCCAACCCTAGTTTTGAACTAACCCCAACCTTAACTTTCACTTGGGCTGTCACAAAGCCTAGTCACGTGATCTCCGTTATTCTGGTTAAGCATACAACTCCCAGCTTACATGCAGGGGAGTAGCAAGGCCTGAGCAAAAGCAGGGGGCAATTTCCACATGCATAAATAAATTTCCTCTATATGCTGAGATAACAGTGTAATATTGTGGATTAGATTAAAAGTAAAACTTTTAAATAATAACACTGACATCATCCTTCACATGAAAAGAGGCTCAAGCCAAAGATTTTAGGGGGCAATTGGCCCCTTTTGCCCCCCTCACTACGTCACTGTTCACATGCTGATTTTTATGGAGGAAGAAAACTGGACACTATGCTAGCTGTTTTGACAATAAAAGGATACTGGTCTTTCCTGCTGCATCAAGTCCTAACATTAATATCCTCATTTCCTTATTGCGGAAAATCTTTCCAAGAATGCTTCCCATCTTGATTTCTTGTTACTTGTAGACCTAGAAGATTATTGTCTAAAAAAAAATGAGCAGATTATGTTTCATGAGTGATAAATATTTGTAATTGTGATAAGTCAGTGGTGATTTAATGACTGGAAAAAAATGAAAGCCATTTTAATGTTACAGTATATTGTACTTGGTATGAGTTGCAAGTGAGTTACCATACATCTCCCATTCATATGAAAACTGCTCAGATAATGGTTATGATAAACTGCATGTTTTAGGAAAATGACCTGGCAAAATAACACCCCTACCACAATAGAAGGAAGTTACTAAGAATAATGTCTTCAACTTAATAATGTTAAATAATCCAGTTTTTTCTTGGAAATCATGCATCCTAATTAACACAGTAATTTTTCCCCTCTTTTTTTCTTTGTTGTGGAATAATTTTAGGCATTTGAACAATTTCTTTGGTTTATCTAAGCAGACATTATTTTTTACTTCAGCTCCATGTCAGTATAAAGTATTTCTATGCTAATGTATAATTTTACTATTGAATTTCCTTTTTCATGTACAAGCTAAGATCTGTTATGGAAAATGTTGAATGCATTCCTCCATAACCTATTGTATCTTCCCAGTGGCGAATCCAGAAAAGGTTCCATGGGTTCCACAGAAACCCACTTGAGAGTCAGACCTTTTGAAAAAAAGAGAGAATTTGTCTGTGGATGGCCGAGCTCTGAAATGGATCCCTCCTTTGTAAAATCCTGGATCCATCACTGCTTCCCTCTCCAGGATCTTAAGCTCTTTTTTAGTCAGTTACCTACTATTATGGTATCAATAGCTGGCAAAAATTAGATATACTAATATTCTTAGATATAACTAACATTCTTACCAATGCTATAGATCTTAGAAAACCTGCTCAAAAACATCAAATACAATCAGCTGGGAAGTTTTTAAGCATCACAAAGAAACATAGTTTTGATATCTAAAAACCTATGAAAGCTACTAGTTGGGTTAATGTATGGGGCTTTGCACAAATGGATCTTTAGTGAGATTCATCTGAGGAATATTCTACTTAGAGATTCATCATGCTACTTTGAGATTCATCTGAGGAATATGCTACTTAGAAAATGAGATGTGAAAAAAGGTCTTTACAAAAAGTGTGAAACTTGAGGCACTAGTGGACTGACAATACCAATTATTACCAATATGCTGGATAATGACATTATCGGCCCTACTGGTGATTGGACTTTGGTTTGTCATCAAATGGATTCTAGCCACTTATAGTTTGGCCTTGTTTATTGATAATAATGATAATAAAATGACTATTGTCGGGCATATTGTTTATTTGCTATGCTCAGGACGCAAATGACATTAAGCAGGCGCAAATAAACAATATGCCCGACAAAAGTCATTTTATTGTCCTAATGTAAACAAATACCCTTGATTATAATCACTAGTTCAAACAGTAATATGAGAGTTTATGTGCTAAACAGAAATCATTTAAATTGATATTACAGTTGAAGGAAAATTCGTGCATAACAAAGCGCACTTTCTTAAATACCTTAAGCCTCTTAAAATAATCTTTTTTATTTTATCCATGTTTTCCCATGTTTTGTATAACTTATAAAAATCTGAAGTAGAAAATGCTTCAATTGATTGCGAACTGTGTAAAATTACAATTACGAAATTGACAATGTTCAGTTTACACTGGAGTAAGAAGAAACAGAACTTTAAAAAACCCAAACCTTTGAAATTAAAATCTGCAAAGATATTTGAAAGATGGTATTATTAAAGTTAACAATATGTCGCCGGTCACAGCCACGAGAAATTTCGCCATGCTAGCAAATTCTAGAAGTCAAGCATTACTGTAAGTTTTTCAGCTGTTTGGTCTTCATAATAGTTAAAGGAGTCTAAAACTGGTCTATGAAAATGTTGGGTCTTCGAAATGATATTAAAGCGATTTGAAGTGAAGTTTTGGTTGAATTGAACCAGAAAACATCAGTGCCCAACATGACTCGCAACGCAAAAGCTTTATCGTCTACGAAAGGATTTCGATTGTTTCACTTTCACCCAACCACCAAATACTCAACCTCCTTAACAGTATTTAGATTGTATGGCTACGGTGTAAGCCTTTAATATAAGCGGACAAAGAGCGAACGAATCATACCTTCACACAGTTGAAGAGTTGAGCTCTAGAAGTTCGCTTGCCGAGCCCCAACTAACGCCCAGCCAAAGAAATGAGTAACACAGGGATTACAATAGAAATCAAAGGTTCCCAGGGAGGATAATAGATCCTTGTTAAAATCTAATACTGCAAAGTTTTGTCCCGTTAAGCCTTTGTAGCACAATTAAGCTGCTTTTTCACCTTCAAATTCAGAACTGTGATAGAAAACTTTTCCGCCATATTACACGCCTATCATCGAAAGGCATTCTGGTGCTCGTTCAATTTTCGCTAATGGTCGGGATTGCTTCGGATTTCCGATGGATAACGAAAGAATCACGAAGATTTAACGGACCCAATCGATCCAAACGACACGTGCTATTTTCGCCTCACGACACAATATTTCACATGTTCCAGATTTCAAAATATGTTGATGCGTACATTCCATAGGTTGCGGTTTGTTGAAACAAATCCAGGAAAAAAAAAACAAAAAAAACCCTGATAAATACATCCCAAGTGATTGTTTTGGATGGCCCAATAAAAGTTAAACTTTTGTAACTTGATGACGATGATGATGATTATGACGATGACATGATAATAATAGTAATAATAATAACAATAATAAATAATAATTTATGTCTTAAGCGCATTCCATTTAAACCTCAATGCCTACAAGTTAGAAAGAGAATAAATATATACATAATAAAAGAAAAGAAAAAATGAATATGAAGAATGATAACTCAAAAGGGGTCTTAAATGTCAGATGGGTGTGGTCTTTTGACCGGGAAAAAAATATTGTAAAAAAAAATTTAAACACCGTATGTAATAGGGCGTGAACGCAACATCTCGAAATCAAAATTCGTGAAATATATTAAACAGACAGAATGAATGAAAAAAGGAGAGAAACTGAAACACGTGCAACATCAGACCTAACGTAAAAGAAAAATAAGTAAAATGGACGAAAACTGAATGAATGGTAAAAAAGGAAAGAAAGTATACCAGTTGATCAACGGGGCTTAGCCAGGAGTTTGCCTGGGGGGGGGGGGGGGGGGGGCTTAAAACCCGTTTTCAGAACATCGCTAGGTCGTTTGAACTTATCATGTGACTACGTAGGTGTTTACTGTTTCTGCGTGACGATGACTTTCTTTTATACAACCGCTGTGGAAATGATGGATTCAACGCTTTGCACTCGGGTATTTGCTATATCAAGCCCCCTGTTGTTAGAGGATAGTAAATGGCTTTTTGTGAAAATTAGATTAAGGAAAAGCGAAAAATACCCGAAAATTGGTCTTCAATCCGAATACCCACCGGTGTAAAGGAACAACAGCCAAAGTACTAAAATAAGGGACTGTGCAATAATTATCAGGAGGGGGAGCAGTAAAACGAGAGGGGGGACACAATGTAAACTCACAGGCTTAGGGAGGGGATTCACATGTAAATTTCTGGGAAAGTGGGTGGGGGGGAGGCAACTGAAAAACTGACTTTAAGATTCAAATACCAAAGATATTTCACTAAAAGCTGTACAAAGTTGTTACAGTACAAAGCAAGTAAAGGATTCAGGTATATTTACTATATTTGTAGGTGGTGGTTAGTGGGGGGGGGGGGGGGGGTTTCATAATTTTTGGGAGATTTGGAGGGTCAGAGCTAATGGGTCAGAGCTAATTTGCCTTTGTTGAGAGGGGGGTTATTGTGTAATATTTCTCCTTGCGAAACTCAATTTTCGCCCCCCCTTCCTGATAATTATTGCACAGTCCCTAAATCAAAGCAATTAAGGTAGTTCCGCACCCAGGCTACTGTGCATCTCGCTTGCGCAAATATTTTAGAAAATAATTTGAAAACTGGCATAGCTTAAGAAGTCCATTTCTACGAAAATAAGTCATTTTTCAGTTTTTAAGCTTCATAAATGCATAATGATAAAGAGGGGTCTTTAAGGCGACTAGATCCCAGTCCCACTCGGCCAAAGTACTTAAATTTTCTTTTCTGGGTTTTTCCGTTCGTAGCTCCTTAGTTCGGTGACCCCCCTTTTTTCTTTTTTTCCCCGAGATCTCATCTAATAGTCTTACTTTATAGAAAGTAAAAATACTATGTCTATTGACGGGATCATCGTCGATTTTCCACATTTTTATAACGTTGTACTTATTTCAAGGCTCTTACTTGCGTGGAATTTTGCTTTGAATTTTGCTAGAATTCACTTTTGAACATATTTATAACGGATTGGAGGAGTTTTCTTACATAAAATGTTAGATTAACCTTCCAGCTATATTGGGAACAGTCTATTGCTTTTGGTAGCTGAAGGCATTCAAAATCTCCGGACTATTTCGAATACAAATTTATGAAATAGAATGAATGGACCGTGTACAATTTCGAATACGACCTTTTTGAGCAAAATCACCGCGAATCATCGAAATGACCTACGGCTTTTTTCTCTCTTTTTTTTTTTTCTCGGTTTTTGACTTGCCTAACCATTATCTTCAAATGAGGGAATTTCAAAGAAAATTCATTAACGAAATCCAAGGGTCCGGAACTACCTTAAAAACAAAAACCAAGCTTTGGGTCAATATGTTGATTGAGAAAAGATGAGTTTAAGAATATCCTCAGTCTCTAAATATGTATTGAGTCAAAAATATATCGAAGAAATAATTTCCCAGTTCCCATTACCTCTTAGCCCCTCGAAAATTAAGGAGACTAAAAAAAGAAATGGGGGGAGGGGTGGGGGAGAACTGTAATTCTGGTTTCGGTTTTGTTTTCCGTGAGGTCCTGGATCTAAAAGCGGCTCAATTTTCAACGGGCGCCATCATGGATTGACTGGCACGCCCATGAAGATCGCTACTGCCATTATTCTTCCCTAAACATCCCAGCCAAATCAAAATCAAATTCTAACAATTACACTTGAGATCGAACAACCAACTATTGGTGCTGGATTTTTCAAAAACTGCCGGTGTTTGGCCGGCGTGAGAAGACATAAAAAGGATTCAGATCACAAGGTTTGTGTAATAAACTTCTAGTGATTGACTGGAAATTTTTAAACATTTGCGGATGTCACTGTAATAAGATCTTCTGTAGGGTCCTCTAAAAATCTTTCGAACCGGAAGGAGATTTTATACCGTAGTTATGAGATCCTATTGTTTTGCTGTTATATCTTAATTTTTTCTTTTCTTGACCAGAGCGTTTTGAGAGTGACTACTACACTCTACAAATATCATGATGGACGACTTTAAACGAAAATTTTGGAATTTTTTTTAAATATATTAACTTATTCCACATAGCATTTTGATACTTTTTACGAATTTTGTCAAGGGAATTTAGATTTTATTTTATTCTGTTGTAAACTTTGAAGTTTATTGTAATAATGATTTTAATAATATTCTGTGAGTTCGATTTTCAATGAGATTCCTACGTGCATAATCTACAGTAATTTGAACTTTAGATTCAAATATTGTTTACAATTCCAAACCCTAGTAAAATTTTAATGAAAATATATCTTCATTCATAGAAGTTAAAGTATTTGGGGATAACATAACGTTTAAAAATATACGAACGCCATTCTTCTGCTTTTCTAAAATTGATAATTCAAGATTTCTTCAATATTTTTGTATTAGCTATTCCATTCTTAAATATAAGCTTACAAGTCTTATAAAATGTATTTTTATGTTGCTTCCCGATTTTATTTAACTCTGTAGATATTAACTGTATAGCTATTTTAGATGAATTTTGTTTTACTAGATAGTTTTTGCAAGTACAAATTGCAGTGTGTTGAAATGTTAAGCCTGGTTCACACTAGCAACATACGCACACTCAGTAGTGCATTTATCACCAAGGTGTGAGAAAAGACAAGCGCTGCTAATGAGCAGTATCATTCTGAGTTTGCATATGCTGCTTGCTCTTATGCTTGCGTTGCCAGTGTGAACCAGTGTGAACTATGCTGCTTACTCTTATCCTTGCGTCGCCAGTGTGAACTTTAATCTTGTCAGCTGTCCTCAGAAGTACAATGTTCATCTTCAACATTCTTGTGAAATCATTTAACCCTTTGACTATTATGACGCCCGAAACCGCCTGTAAAAAACGCACCTTATTTGGAAAATTGCCACCTTTTCAGTTTGTGAAAAGCTAGCTTGAAAACCAGGTGAAAGTCTTCACTAGGAAGGAGAAAAAAATTGGAGAGTGAAAAAAAAGGAAAAAAGCGGAACTTTCCAGACAAAAAGCTTCTAGACATTTTCTGAAAAGCAAAAAAGCCTAATTTTGACGTCATTTGTCAAAGC
>JAAAQI020130699.1:0-13651 GCA_011800005.2 Stichodactyla mertensii | reverse complement strand
GTCATTTTTCACAATACAGCCTTCAGTTGTGTCTATTTCTTCGTCTCCATTGTACCAAACAACTTTAACAGTTCCATCAGACCGACAACTTGGTCCACCCCCAAAGTGCTTTAAGGTCAACCCCATACTACTGGACGGAATTCGTTTGCACGAAACTGAAAGTATAAAAGATCGATCGCTTTTTCAAGTCCTTGTAGGCAATTTAAAGACTCAGTAACAAAGGTAGCAAAAATGCATGTCAGTAGTGTACCGTTAAGAACTTTTCAAGCGGGGCAAATGTTAAATTTTCAAGGACAACAAAAATGCAGTTCGATCGCTGTATTACTATTACATTTCAGCAATCCTTGACGTCTTGTTTTGAGGTGTAAAGATCGATTAATCGACCGCTAATTCGAAAAAACAGGCAAATATAATCAAGGTATATTCTTGGGCCGCCTCGCATTACTTTTGGAAAATAAAAATGGAGTTATCAGGGCCATTGGATTTATGGATGAAAACTGACGTGAAAAATAATCTAATTTCGTCAAAATAATAGCTAAATTTGTCAAATCCAAAAACCCAAAGGACTGTTTACATTTTCTTAAGGACTTTTCGAGGTTGTACAAACCGTGGAATGTGAATCCCTGTCGGTCAGGTCACAGTTAGTCGTTTGATGTTATTATAAGTTCAAAGGCGTGCGAGAGGATTATTCGAAACGGAAAAATCGAACAAGGGTATACCCAAATTGCAGTCTATTCCGAATCACATTCGACGTAAAGAAGAAAAAAGTGAACTATCAATCTTATTCTTAGCAGTGGAAGAGATTTTTTTAAAATAATTTGCCGTTGAAGCAGTTGAAGTTCCGTTAGGTTCGACACGTACCACGCTCAGTGCACCAAACGACATCATCACAAGCTGTTTATCACTAATTGTCACGGATTATCGACGGTTTACTGTCATCCACGATCCGAAGTATTGACTGTTCCAATAATATAATAAACTATTATGCTTTAGCTTGATGTATCTAGGCGAAAATGTGTGATTAAAGCTTGGTTTTGAAAGTTTGCCTGAAGAAGGACTCGATTCCAAGAATCAATATTGATCGGTTTTCGCACTTTAAACTTTTAAGTGTTTTAGACTCTCTGTATTTAAGATTGATTAAAGTAGAGATTCAGTATCATTTTGACCTACCTTTTTGTATAGTTTTAAGTGTTTTAACAGCCAATATTTTCACTTTCTCCAAGAGAAGCTCTAAACTTCCGCCTTTCATGCAAAAAATCGTCGACGTCATGCTGTTACCACAGGTATCCCATGCAAGAAATCCTACGTTCTCTGGGCACAAACGTCAATATTTTGTCCCCAAAATGAAGCCCAGAATCCAAAGCAAGAAGGGGGCTCTTTTAATCTTGTCTCCAAATTCAGCCCCACAATTCTGCACGGCACGAGTTCATACCCAGTCCTCATTTGAATCTGGAAAAGCGAATTTGTAAATATATTATACGAGAAAAAAATTTTTCGTTAGTCATAGATTAAAAATATTATTTTTTAAGAATCCCAAGAAAAAGGCGAGTTCAGTCTTTATACTTCATTCACATGTAAACAAACGCGCTATAAGATTTGAATAGGACACAGCCAAGGAAATAAGATGACACACTTTATGAGTTTTGTTCATTCTTTTATTTGAACAATTCTTTACAAAATCAAAAAGGATTTATAAGGACCGAGCAAAGGAGTTGGAGTATTCTATATGAGAAATATATCGCAACGTCTCTGGAACCGTATACTCTTATACTTACACGGCACGAAGCGGGACGCCTTATCGGCATTCATTGGCACTGCAGTGAACGTTAAGAATAACGTAAAATTCCATAAAACAAACTCTTCTACATTTATTACAAAACTATAAAAAAAAAAATAGTTTGAATGACCGATTTCTAAGAAAACTAAGGAATATTTATAGAAAAAGACCTTTAATTAACTGATCGCGAGGGCCGTACCGTAAGCTATGGACCGAGATGTTTTCCACTTAAGTGACCCAAGCGCGTAGGAACGACGTTGCAAGCGAAGTTACTAAGACGTTTATTATATACTTATTTCAAGAAGGTTAGTCACCAGAAACCTACACAGGGACCGTGGAGGATCATGGGAAATATATCAATTAACAAGTAAAGACATTTAACACAAATTTAAGTTTTCGAATGATCACGAGGTGAAGACTGCAAAAGATTTCAAATCCATCAATAGTTATAAAAATATGGCAGAAACATGTTTCTCTACCCATAATTCTTGTAAGTCTCAGCTTCCTGGGTTTTAAAGTGACAAACTTAATTGAATGAAGTATATAACCCGTGGCGAACACAAAAATGTGATCTGTGCCGTACGTTATGGACCACATATTGACCAATGAAAGCGCGTGAATATAAACTGATTTATACACCTATTTCAAAAACGTTGTCACACCCAAAGCAACAAGCCAAGTCCTCAAAAAGCAGTAATTCATCCATTTAGATGCAGTCATTAGTCCTTTTACAATAACAGGTTTCTATGCTTCCTAAATTCAAAACTGAGCTTATCTCCTGACCACAGACGTTTGCTTTTGATCTCCGTCTTGTTGCTTGTTGCTTTTTGGCTGCGAAGTTTTTTGAAATAAGTGATACAAGACTTAGCACATAAACCGAATATTTCTATATTTCATTTGGATTCAGTAGATGAAAAAAAAAACAATTATTTTACTAGTATTATATTGCTATTATTTATTTACTAATAATATTTTACTATTGCTATTTTACTTTTCACCTTGTTTTATTTCACGGTGTTGAATTTCCATGATCTAAGTTAAAACAAGACTGGAAACAAATTCGTACCGCATAGGATTGTGGGGCCAATAGACCTATTTCAAGTTCGTAAAATACCGCTGTATGTGTTGTTTACAGACTCATTAGCTCAGGGTTAGCCTCGTTTCATTGTTAAAATATTCATAAACGCCAAAGATAAAGCAAAGAATGCACATCTTCAACAATACACTTTGAAATTCCACGGAACTTCACTAAAGCACGTGAATATTCTACACAAAAACGAGGCTACCTTTAGTAAATGATAATCTGTAATCAACAAATACAGCGGTATATTACGAACTCGAAACTGGAGTATTTTGCAGAGGCAGAAGAGTTTGTTCCCAGTCTTCCCTTGGGCCTCTGAAAGCCGAATCCACCTTAACTAGACCAGCTAGAATACTATTATACTACTATCACCTAGTTTTACTTCACGGTGCTGAATTTCCATTATCCCTCTGTCGTTGAAACAATCGTAGTTTCTACTACCTTGCTACTTTTTTTCGAAATTCGAATCAAGTATCAATTTGCTTCAAGTGATTTAGACCCCGTCCACACTAATGCGCTTGACTAATGCATTGAGAGCTTCGCGTTCACACTAGCGTTTTCATGGCGTTTTCGCCCGTCCACACTAAACCGATACGATTGGAAATAACACAATAACATTGTCTACGCATGCCAAATACAGACATGCTTTAAATGACATCAGCGTTTTCAAAAGCCTCCGTTTTCGCGTTTCCACACTAATACGATAGGCCTCCGTTTTAAAATGTCTTCACTTTGGGGAGCGTTTTCAAATGTATGCGTTTTCGATAAAAACGCTCAGCGTTTTCGATCGTTACAGTGTAGACGCAAGGCTAAAACGCATCGAAAAGTATTTGTTTTTAAATGAAAACATTTTAGTGTGGACGGGGTCTTTAGTTTAGAGCTATAAATTGTGACGTATTTCTGAGTCCAAAAAACAAATCCAGAAATCCTGCTATGAAAAAAAAAAAGCAAGAAAATCTTGACAGAACTGCTTTTCATTTTGGACTCGGAAGTCGCTTTTTCATACGAGTGACGTGACGTCACTCTTAAAATCTCCATCTGTTCTTGGCAAGAATGTGACGTCATTTTTAGCCGCCACGTTGATCGAGTATCAGCGAATACTCTTTGCAAGGGAGAGTTAAAAATTGCGAATTGGGCCCTGTTTTGTTGAAGAATGTGGATTTCCACCCAAAAAATACAGTGTAGGCTCAAGTCACTTATCGCTAATAAGCCGACTCGCCACTAAAGAAATCCTTACGTTGGTATCACTACAGGAAACCCACGATTGCCGTGTTCTCTTTCTCAGTGCTCTAGATTTTTTTCCCACTCTGAAAGAAAAAATTACGAGGAAATTTATGATACAATCAATGAACTTAACGTTGTCCACCGAAAAGTGACATTTAGACTAAAAGAAATCACTTGATTCATTTGTTTATTTGTTTAAAGGGATAAAAGTTCAAACTTCAACTGTAGTATTATTAACAGTTAACAGAGAATAATAAATATAAACTCTACGCACACAATGATTTCCTTTAACAAGCATTTAGAGCGAGTTTTTAGGTATCACGTGACATTTCTTCTAGTCTAAGTGCCTTTTTTCGGTGGACATTGTTAATGACATCGACTCTTTATTCTCGATAAAATAAAAGTAGAACAATAATAACAACAACAGCAACACAGGGACCTCAGAGTCATGAAACAACAACAAAAATAATAGTAACAGCATCACCATCAACAGCTACAACAGAAACAGAAAAACAACAGCACAACAGCAACAACTGCAACAAGCAGCAACTTTTTATCGTGAGAGTTAAGAGACCTGCTCATTACCACTCAGTGTAACAAATACGGAAATCTACATGACGTTTTCATCCTTTCTGACCGCTAAAAGCGACAGAGCCAACAAACAAGTATTCACTAACCCCTTACAACACTTGTGACATTTGTTTTTCCAACATCTTCAAGTGCGCTGATAAGAACTTGTGACGTTGCACGGCTGGCATTACTTTGCTTCCATTTCATAAGCATCTGGTGAGCCTGTTCCCGGGTATTGTCACGATTGTCCACGGTTATGGAGTGGATAGTGTTTTCATCGATGCCAAGGTATCTACCGAGAAACTTCCACACGTCTTTAATGTCCTTGGTGATTCTGTTCAGTAGCGCTTCTGTTACAGGTTTTCCACCACGGCTTTTGTAATGCTCTGTAGTTAACACATCTTTGCCATCATAAAAAAACATCTTTTAAAAACGATACATTTTAAGCCAGTATGTTTTCTTGGGATTTATCCTCTTATACCTAATGTATATCAGTTTCCATCAATTTTTTTTTTATCAAACCCTGAAACAACCTCTGGGCTGATCTAAGAAAGGCACACATCGAATTGGAATTGAGCGTGTTGGGTTTTGCGGAGGGAGGAAAACCGGAGAACCAGGAGAAAAACCCCCGAATCAAGAAAGAGACCCAACAAGAACTCTACTCACATGAAATTTCGAATCGTGGAAGTTGCATATATAGTATTAATGAAGGTAGGTTCGATGGGAATTTAAGTTTTTATCGTACCAACATATTTTGGCAAGGATTGTAAGTGGACAAAAGATCACATTCACCTGAGACATCATTTGCCAGTTCTGCCAGTTCTGCGTCAATCAGTGCTGTCAACAGTCTCTTCAAGGTCGGGTTTTTGTCACTATTCATCCAATAAACCAGCATTTGATACGTTTGTTCTCTGCCACCTCCTGCAGAATGGTCTTCGCTCAATTGTCTTAATACATTAGCTTTGATGCCAAGTTTTCTCCCGACTTCTTGCCAGTCCCCAACTGCCTTCTTCGACACATGGAGCAGGTATTTCCTGTAACTTTGTTTATTCTTTCCCCGACAAAGATTATCTTTCAGCTGGTCTGTAGGTTAGTAAACATTTTTACCAGAAATTAAACATTTCTTCCTTATATATAAAGAGGACTTATATTAAAGAGTTTTAGTAATCCACAATGCATTGCGCACCGAAGATAGCCCGGCAATCTTCAGTCAATCCGCCATTTTCTCTGCCAGGCAAAATGGCGGCTCTGGTTTGAATCCATTTCCATCGCTCTTGTTTTTCATGCTGGAGCCTTTACACCCATCAGAATATATTCATACATTGTCAGTTTATCTTTTAACGCAGATATTTTAAAGTTTAGCAGCGAATCTAAGGTATGTAAACAATAATTTAGGCCCGCAATGCATTGTGGTTGACTAGGATTCTTTAAGCAAGGAAAGTAACATACGTTGGTGGAGCAAGAGTTTGATTGGATATATAAATATGGAACAGCAATTGAAAGAAATGAGGGCGAGTTGAAAGAGGCTACGCATATTTTCAAAAAGTTACCCAGACTTTAAGCAGCGACTACTGAAGTCTGCGTTTTTGGCTTTAAATATTGGGTTGCCTGTGGCAACCCAGTCTAAAAATGCCGTCGGTTTTTTTTCTATCCGTCACAAACTGCCATCTCGGCTTCAACGCGCATGCTCGCCTCGAGACTGGCGGACACCACAGGCAATCCAGTTTACGCTCATAGAGCGTCTTGTTTTGATTGACGGAAGCCAAGACGTCTGAAGTGGACTGGGTCGCGTAATTATTATTAATTTATTATGAAAATAGGTGTAAACCCTGACAAAACAATCAACGAAGTAACATACCTGGGCCATCTGGAAGAGAACGTTTTATTTGTTCAAGAGGATCACGAGAGGCTTCTGGTCCTAAACAAATTGAAAAATCGCGACAAGAAAATCAGTTTAATGATAAAAATATCCATTTTAAAAAAAAAATCTACATTTAAGTGATTTAACAACTACTATTAACGAAAGCTGAATTCAATCGTTTTATTATTCAACCGCAAAGCATCTATTGATTGTTAGAGGGACAGACCTTGCTTTGGAGCGAAATAATGCACGGGAAAACTTGAGATTTATCGATTCACTAGGATTTTTGCGTTCCTTGGGTGTACAGATGACTTAGATCAAGCAAGGTCTTTCCCTTCAAACAATCCATAGATGCTTTGCAGTCGCAGCTCAAACCCAGTCTCTCACTGGTTTCGAACATGGTTAATTGGACGATCAACGTAAAGTTCCAAATTTGGTAACTTTTAGCTAACTTGAGCGAATCAGAATCGAAGAAATACTTTGAGTGAATAGTAATGTAAATTACCGTGGTCCTCGGGATGTTAATCGTTTCAGGCCGATCACTGTCACTCATAAAATGCGGTACAAGGTGTGCTTAATTTCGGGTACAAATATTCGAGGTTTTTTGAGTAAGAGGTACGAGAGTGTATAACATGGGTGTATGCGCAGCCTTTAAAAAAAAAACTATTCTGTAGTGTTCTTGTCTATGCGTAACACGACTGGTATTTTTACTTGTCTGTTTACATTTCCAATTGACCTCTGGTCAAAATATGGTACGACTTGTAAAAAATAATTAAGAATCCACCCGTATTACAAAACTCTTTGTGTTATAATTTACAGCCTTTCATCTTAACAATACACACCTGAATTTGACACCTGAACAGGCCGGAAGAGAGTAAGTTCTTCACCACTGCTATGGTCTTTCTCCGCTGGATATTTCGGTGAGTCCTTCTTTCCTAAATTCAAATGAATGAATCATAAAATGATTTTTGAAAATTGTTTTACAGTGCGACTACTCCAACCAAGGCCACCCAAACAAATTTTCAGATAAATTTTTAATGTACATTTTTGACACTTAACGACATTTGTTGTGAATTTCTACAGCGTACGATGCTTCTTGTTCAATGTCAATGTAATTCGTACACAAACAAAGCAAATTCTGTACATTTTAAGCGAAATTTCAAACATTTGTCGAGGTTCTATTGTTTATATACTCAATCGTGATTGGATAATTTACATGAAAATTGGTTTGGGTGGCCTTGGTTGGAGTAGTCGCACTGTAACTGGAATCATTCAAGCACAAGAAATAGTTAATGACAATAAAAAATATAAGAGTATGATTAAATGTAATGGTCATACGTTAGCAGGGGAGGGGGGTGGAGAAAGTGGGTGGTGGGTCAACATTTCTTGAGCCTTTCAAAAGTGTGTGTGTCATCTAAAAATACACAAAAAGAAGAGGGAGGGTCACATAAAATTAAGCCGAGTCATTACATATTAAATGCTTGAAAAAAGAAGGACATGAAAATTAAGTCCAAACCCACATGGTCATGATATTTTATTCCCACTTCTGATGCACGAGGAAGCAAGGTCACATCATTTGCTGCTCTTAGAATTCTAAATCCCCATTCCCTCCCCCTCCCCTCCCCCCTCCCCCCTCGCTAATATATGAAACTCCTTATTATAACAAATTTAGGAATCAAGTTCATAAATGAACAATGGGCTTTTTGCAGATATTGCGTGACATTTAAAATATTGACTCCCTGTTCTTAAAAATATCAATTGCCCTCAAAATTTCCAAATTTACTAATTTCGGGATGCTCTTTTTAAATATGATATTTTTAAGAACAGGGAGTCAATATTTTAAATGTCACGCAATACCTGCAAAAAGCCCATTGTACGTACTCCTGGTATGACTATAATCCTGTTGATGACCTTCGTGTATAAACTCCTGAGGTGAGCTGCTATCAGATGGATGGCAGACAGCAGTGGGAGGTGGCAACTTCACTAGCATCTTGGTTGTTTTATGTTGGTTAGTTTTGACAGATTTACCATCATTTCGTGAAGGGTTTATATCCTTGAAGGCCAGGTTGTTGTCAGTCTCATCATCATGTTCTTGTTCAGTTTTATACTTGACATGAAGGTAAGGCTGTAAGGCAGTTTTTTCTGCAAGAAAATTCTCTTCTCTTTTTTGTGCTAATTTTTCTTCTTTTTTGGCTGTTGTTTGTTTCGGCTTAAATTCCATTTCTCCACTTCCACTAAATCTGCTAAGATTTTTTCTTTTGCTGTCTTTGAGAAAGAAATGAAATCTAATTGGCTATACCTTAATATATATGAAAAACCCTATTTATGAATCTACAAATTAATTTAAACATGAAATAATCTGCCATGTAATTTATCCACATATTTCCTATTACCTTGATTGTGGCTTTGCATGCTCAGTGAATGTTCCTCGGCCTTCTTTTGGGTAGAATGGACTGATGCAATAGATGATGGCTCTGATTGACTGTAATTACATTCATCACTCATGCTTTCATTTTCTTTGAAAAACAAATGAATAGGATAGAAAAATTAAAAAATTATATATTATGTAATACCGGTAATGGAACTTTCCCGAATCCTCTTCACTGACCAAAAACAATGGTTTCTGATTCAAGGCTTGACCTGATGTTATCATACACTGTAACGTATCAAGTCAGCCTCGATTTGCACCTTGTTAATTTAAAAGTTAATTTGGGAAAACAGGCTGGGGTGGATTTAGGGAGGAGTGCAGGGCATGCACACTCCCCCTGAGATGAGCACTCCCCCTGAGATGAGCAATTTACTGTCAGTTATTATAGTTTTATCATTATCTGTTTTTAGTGCTCGAGTCCCAAACATAAATGGTGCACCCCTCCCTCAAAAAATCCTGGATGTGCCCCCGGAAAGGTTCTACTGAACCTACCTCCCTGGCTAAAATTGCAGTGAATGTCCCACTAGTTCTCTTATAAAGTTTGAATCAATACTGACTGCACCATCAATCTGTTGTTAGATTTATTCTGGTATCTACAGATTCCATTTCTCCACTTCCTTTGCATCTGCTAAGATTTTTTTGCATCTGCTAAGAATTTACTTAGTATTACCTTGAGCACTGGATTGTGTTAAATGTTGTTCCTCTGCCTTCATTTTGGTGGAATGGACTGATACAGTAGACAATGACTTTGCTCGACAGTAATTTTCATCATTGACTACAGATTGGAAGGATGAATAGTACCCAGTGTCACATGTATCTGCCAAAGAAGAGAACTCCTTCCTGGTACTGTCTGTTTCACTAAACTGGTTTTTGCCGTGGCTTTTCCCTGCAGGACCTGTTGTCTTGGCCATCTCATCTTCCTTGTTAGTCCCTTCACCTACAATTCCTTCTTGAGCTCTTTCTGGTTCATTCTCATCAGATCTTACTGTCAGGTCTTCTACTCCTATTTCACTAGGACCAGGTATCTGGTCTTGCAAACTACTCTGTGCCTGGGGGTCTTGCTGTTCTTGTTTGCAGTCCTCTGTTTTTTCTGACTTTTTCCTTCTACCATCCTCTTCTGAAAATAAATCACATCAATTAATACCTTATATTCTAATCAATACCACAGAAAAAATTTCTTGTTTCCCATATTGAGAACAAATTGGGAAAATACTACCAAACGCAGTAGTGGGACATAATTATCCCTGAAAAATGGAATAATTGGCCAAGGAACATTGGGATATTCATGTCAACCATTATTGGATTTGGTAGCATTTTCCCAACTTCTTCCCAAATTGTTAATTGGAAAAAATTTTCTGTGAACAGGAGCAAAATTGGTAGAAATACGTAAGAGATAAGGGACCAAAAATAAAAGCCATTTTAAGAATTTCCTTGATTTAATGTTATGGCAAATTTAAATGAATTTAGTAAAGTTCTTGGCAGATATTTACTAGATACTTCCAATACATGCCTGTGGTATGAATACCCTGCCAGCAGAGGTCTCTTATATTTCTTTTCTTTTTGCTTTAATTTTCTTTTCATTGAACTGGATTTTGTTTATGTTGTTCTTGATATCTATATCAACATTAAGCAACATAAACAAAAGTCAGTACAATGAAAAGATAATTAAAGCAAAAACAGAAGAAAGAAAACAGGGCTCTGCTAGCAGGGAAGTGGTTGGGATGCAAATTGAGTCAATACACATTAACAGTATTAGCCCCTGAGCCCCAGAAACTTGCATCATTTCTAAAACAAAAGACAGTATTTTAATTGCCAGCTTAACATTTTGTAATTTATTAAAAGCTATACCCAAAGAATTCCTGGTACTCTCTGTTTCACTAGGAAACCAGTCCTGATCTACAGGACCTGTTGTCTTAACCATCTCAACCTCCGGTTCCTCTTTCTTCTTTGTCTGTTCATCTATGATTTCTTCAGTTCTTTCTGGTTCATTCTCATCAGGTTTTACCCTAGAGTCTTCTACTCCTATTCCACTAGGATCAGATATTGGTTCTTGCAAAATACTCTGTGCTTGGGGTTCTTGTTCATTTTTGCAAACCTCTGGTTTTTCTGACTTATTCTTTACATCATCCTCTTCTAAAAATCACATCAATTATACATTTAGATATTACATAGCATGGTATAAATTTCATGTGCTCTAATATGGCCAATTTGAGGTCTTTTTTGAAGGTCTTTTTGGTCTTGCAATCACCAATGACATATATTCAACGTACCTTGAATATGTCCAAAAACTGAAATAACTATTCTGTTATCATCTGATGACTTGATATAACTGCCAACTAAAGTTCTTCCATCTTGAAGAAGTACAGGACCTGTGTCTTCCAATTGTTCATAATATTTTGCATCCACAGCAAACACATTTGTCGATGATGACTGATGGCATCTTAGTATCAGAGGAATAAATTTTGGTTTGCCTTCTATGACGATTAATCCATGAATGTTTTGATTTTTTATAACAGCATCTAAGCTTTCAGGAACCTGCAGCTCTTTGCTGTATTCTTCTAAAAATTGGCTTTTGTTAAAATAATCACAATCACACAGCAGAAATATGTGTTCCTGAACTTTAACAACATGGAGTGGTGAATAATTGAGTTTGGTTGTCTTTTCATTATTTGGTTTTGAAAAACGATGCAAGTGAATAGTAGTTTCAATTATACTTTTTTCTGCAAATTCACAATAATGGTAATCACAAGTGTAAAAATAGTAATTAGTTGTCGCAAATTTTTTCAAGTTAGCTCCTTTTTTATAATCATTTCGGATAAAGTTGTTAAGATTGGAATCATTTTTTACTATACAGCCAAAAATTTCTGTTGTGATCTTTCTATTTCCTTCCCTATATGTCATCTCAAGAGTAGCAGTTCCTTCTGTGCCATCTGGCTTGTGAGCTTTAAATGGATACATTTGAAATAAAGATGATCTTAAAGTCAAAAAATATAAAATAGGTTATTTAAAGTAAACAAACAAATAGAAAAAAAAACAAACAAACAAACAAACAAATAAAACAAATGAATGAATGAATGAATGAATGAAAATGAATGAATGAAAATGAATGAAAATGAATGAATGAATGCATGCATGACTGATTGACTAGTGGCTGGTTTACTAACTGATGGCTGTCTGACTGACTTTCTGACTTTTGGAGGGGTATATGTGGGGCATTTGATCAGCACTCTTAGTCCCATCCCCTGGGGAGGGGACTCCCTTATGTCGTCGGGTGGGGGTGCTCGTCGAGAAAATTAAATTTCAACCCTAAAAGATACCAATATGGGCGTGGTCAACCAGCATTTTTACCCCTAAAAGATACCACTTTCAAACGACATAATTCTTGTTAAACTTGGCTCTCGAATTCCAATCACGATCGCACAAGAAACAGCGGCTTGGAATAGAGCCTACCCCAGGCACTAGCGTCTCATAATTTCTCCGCGAACACCCTAAAAGATACCACTTTCTTGTTTTTTCGTCTTATACCCTAAAAGATACCTTGAACCCGAATTTTTGACCCCTAAAAGATACGACAAGCACCCCCGCCCGACGACATAAGGGAGTCCCCCCTGGGGTCCCACCCTGGGTACATGTACTGCATTTTAACATTTACCAGACATACATTCACATCGTCATTTACTTTTATCTTTGAAATGGGAGCTGCCAGGTTTGGGAAATTTGACCAAATCGGATTCATTTTGACTCTTTCCCCAGGGTACAGGGAATTTTAACAGAAATCATTGAAAAAATACAAATCCCCAACCCCCCAAAGGATAACATTGATTGTGCATAATATGATCATGACGTCCCATTCTTGACTGTCAGATTTAATAATCAATTAAAAACTCCTGTTCCCCTTCCAAACAAGTACTACATTTAGTAGTGCTAATCTGAGCTTACCTAAAACATTTATCTTTCGTTTTAATGGAAATATTGATTTTGTATTAGCACGCATTTACAAAATGAACTCCTTAAGTTCAACAGTTAAACGTCTGTAAGTTCAACTAGTAAGATTCCGCTTTTTAGATAGACATTAGACTATTTTTTGATGCATCAAATAAGAATAAGCAAGTTGTGTTCACGCACGGACGGATGCAGAATTAATAGTAAAGACGGAAATAAGCTTACTATAGGAGAATTCATTGGAGGACGAGGGAATTCCTCGTTGAATTTTGCGAGAAAAACGATATCGCAAGTTTTCGAGTGGAATTCAACGTGGAATTCCCGAGTCTTCCAATGAATTCTCCTTGAATCTCATAGCATCTACAGTAACAATATCATAAGATTCTATTTGAAACCAAACCTCCAGGGAACTTTCTCACTACACGACGTTAAGACGATAGCAATCCCTACCATTACTCTAGTATATCTGCTTTGTATTTTCACTTACCAAGCTTAGAAGGAACTTTTATGACACCAAGACATCTAATTTTCCGGGTTTTGTTTCTCGGAATCGATAGCATGTAGGCATTTTGTATTGCGCATGCGTGAAATCCTTTAGTTTTAGTTGAATAACCGCTGACGTGAGCCTGCAGAGTTGTCCCAATATGGCTGAACATTCGCTGCTCCGCTGCTCGTTTACTAGTTCTCCTTTGCAGTAGTCCCGTGCCGTTCGGAAGCCCATCCGTGATTGGCTACCGCTTCCTTTCCTGTAGCGAAAGGTAGCGACGC
>JAAAQI020130688.1:0-13651 GCA_011800005.2 Stichodactyla mertensii | reverse complement strand
GTCAAATGGTTCTTATGTAACAGGTGCTTAAAAAGCAAATTTGAGGGTAGAGGTTCTTAATTCTCAGGTTCTTATGTACGGGTTTTTACTCTACTCTTCCTTCGGTTTATTACCTTTCCAAATGATGAAGAAGTTAATCTTTTTTGTCTCTCTTTGAACCAAGATTTACTTTGCCTTTGAGATCTAGTTGCTGCCTCAATAGCTACCGGTATTGCTTCATCGCTGGTGACACCAACTTTCTTAATAATAAGTTCCAATGATTGAGCTGAAGTATTTAGCTCAGTATGACCTGACTGTGCCATATTATCAAATAATGTTTCTTCTAAACTTAAAACCAGTTTCTACCTGGTCTTCCTTTTGAACTGTACAGCTGGTTTGAAAAAATTTCTTGTTTAAAATCATTACCAATAAATGTTGCACAAAGTAAAGCAGCTTTACCATTTTCTTGTAGTGATTTACATAAAGCTTTTATTTTGTTTTTCTGTGCCTATAATAAAATACCAAATATATAATGAGAACAAAAATCTTCACCTCAAAATACGAATGGCCTGAATTAACAAAAACTTTTATTAACATATTGGGGAAGATTGAGGCAACATCCAGGTTTTTATTCTTTAGAAGATCAAGCATGCATAATTCAAATAAGTACAAATATGTAAGTAAAGTAAATATAAGTAAATTATCCATTACCTTCCTAGCAAATGATGGTGTAGAACAATTTTCTCGTTTTCCTTTTACCAAATGACGCTTTCTTTTGTTCTCCTTGTCCCTTCCATAATCAGCATTCTCAAAAGTCAGTTCTTCAAACTTGACTGCCTTGGTCATGGCTGAACCTGAGGTAGATGGAATACTCCACTTCTGAAGTACCTGAGTACAAGTCACATCATCTGGAACTACTTCCAGTTGGAGATTTTTGTAATCCAGCAAAGTATACAATAGAGCTGCAACATGTTTGCAACATCCTCCTTGTCCAGCTTTACAGTTACACTTGGCAAATTCCACTTCACCAGATAACTGGTCTAGGTGACAGTAAACCAAATAAGTTTGCTGCTTCATGGATGCCGAAACAATAGCTTTTACTAAAAAAAGCCGTTGAGCTCCAGATAAAATATTGGGCTTAGTATGTAGTTTTTTTAATATAACCTTTCCAAAGTTTGTATCCACATAGCTTGTTTCTGTACGCCTGTGGAGCTTTCATGTCAGGCATGGTTTTCGAATTATAGATCAGTTGATTGTTAACTTGCTTTTCCGAAAACGGAGGCATATCTTTTAAGCTTTTACCCCATGGACAGACTGTACTATCAGTGACTCTAAAGTTGTTGTTGATCTCTCAAAGTGGTGCTCTTGAGTGATTTTTATTTTTTGTCCACCAAATCCGAGCTTGAAGACCCTGGAGGAGGCTCTTTCACCTCTTCCTGACCCGTACTAGAGCTCTTAGGAGAGCTAGGATCAATTGAAAAAGCGTTTGAAGAAGGTAAATCATAACATTTGTCCACCATTTTGAGTTTTGATACCACCCCATCCACAATGCAATGCGTTCCTCATGGTATGCAAATTTATAGAGGGAGTTGAGAATTGAAGTAGAAAAAATGGAAGTACATAGTACTACACTTTCTGAGAATATAATTTAGTTGGGTTTAAAAGTTGGGGAGCAGGGGTGCATTCAGGGGTGGGCCAATGGGACCACGACCCCCTTTTAAGTGATAAAAATGCTATCTGGAAACAATATACAACTTTTATTGCTTTGCATACATTCATGAAGGTTTGTATCAGGACATGTTTTTTCCCAGCTGCCCCTTTCTTCGATTCCTGGATCTGCCCTTGGAGAGGGTCATGATATTTTACATGCTGTGGAGGGTCATGTTTCTTTTTTTGTATGCTACATAAGAGAGGGTCTTCTTTTTTTCCAGGGGGGTAACCACCCTTCTAGTGGCCCTCCCCTGCAGTTAAATAATGATAACTTCCTTAAAACAAGTCAATAATGTGCTTGATTTAAGTATCTGTCACTACTATTCCATTTTATTTGCAAAATCAATCGTATTTAATAAAAGCCTTTTTGACTTATTTTAGAGCCTTGAAACAAGTTATTGATCTCTAAAATTCAAGATCACACTGTTACTTGTTTTAAGTGAATTGTACTTGATATAAGTTTTTCTTTACTTATTAACAAGTCAACAATCTCTAAATTCAAGACAGCATGAACTTATTTTAAGATCATACTGTTACTTGTTTTAAGTAACTCAAGATCTTCTCTCAGGATCTTAAAACAAGTCATTTTTTAAATTTGCAAATAGAAAGCTGTGCATTCAGCTGTTTATAAATTACGAAAATACAATACAATATTAAGATTTACCTTCAACGATAGAGATCTTCACCACAACGAAATAAATTTTGAGTACAATAAACTTACATAACACGATTTTTGTCGTTTTGTTGTGCTTCTATACGACACTCAACGTAAAATAACCAAACAAGTTTTCTTCTTATCTGTTTCAGATAGTATCTGTATCCGTCGTATCCGTCTGTAAATTCAGCCAGCGGCATTTCAACCAGACGTAATACCTAGTCCCCTTGCACACAGGGAGCCCGGCTTTTGGGAGTTCAACCGAGGAGAATCTGGGAACGAGAATGTTGAGAGTCGGTTATTGTTTGTGTTGTTCATTTTGTTTGGTGCTAATCGGATCAATATTGAACGACTTGCAGACGTTCGAAAATGCTAGAATTTACAAAGAAATGTATTCACCACTTTCGCTCCATACATCGGTTCACTGGTCAAACACAAAGCATTCCTCCGAGGCTCCAAGGAAAAATCTGCATAATCATTTGAAACTAAGGGCATTGGACCTTGACGCCTCGCTCGAGAGCTTTGTGTTTGGTCAGTAAACCGATGTATGGAAAGTGGTGAATGGCTGTCCACAGGCAGCCCAAACAATGTTCTTGAGCACGATTTATAAGAGAATGTATGGGGCTTATAGAAATCAATACATTGCCGATTTATGTTATTTATCTTATTAATGAAGGAAAGAGCGAAAATTGAAAAACCCCATTTAGAAGGTCCGGACAGCGCTAAAACTTTGTCGGAGGATTGATGAGGGTACAAATTATGACTCCAAGAAGTTTTGTTGCAGTTTATTCTGACAAATGATTTATTTTTTTATTTCTGTAGCAAGCCCTATACATTCTCTTATAAATCGTGCTCAGGAACATTGTTTGGGCTGCCTGTGGACTGTCCAGGCATTTTGTCCGGAAACCGTACATTTCTTTGTATTTTTGAATGGCTGTTCATTCAGTATTGATCCGTTTAACACCAAACTTCGGAATTTTGTATAAAAGCTCGATGCTCTTTCTGGCTATTATGAGTTTTGTGTTCTCAGTACTACGATTCATACAGAATAAAAAAGCACCATGGGTTGCCTGTGTTGAAATTGAAGGAGACGCTCTGCAAGATGCGTAGATACATACCTATTTTGTGAAAGACTTCTGGAGAGCTCAAAGAATGAGTAAGATGTCTTTTTTACGATGGAAAAGACCAAAAGATGTTGTACGTATTATTCGTTTGCAAGGCATGATCCATGGAACCTCGAGCAGCCATCGAGTGATCAACCTAAGACGAGTAGAAAAATCTATTGACGTAGCGTTTGATGTAAAGAAGGTCAAGCCAAAAGCGGTTTGTCTAGAGATCAATAGCATGGGGGGATCTGCCGTCCAGTCAAACTTAATCTTTAATCGCATCAGGGAAACGGCGAAGGAGAATGGGATACCAGTAATATCATTCCCAGAAGATGTTGCTCTGTCTGGTGGTTATTGGCTAGCTCTTGCAGGAGACGAGATTTTCATTGACAAAAACACCTTTATTGGTTCTATTGGAGCTATATCTTCTAATGTTGGCATGGTTGATGCCATGAAAAAGTTAGGTAAGAACATATTTTACAGATGATTTAAGATATGTTAGAATATATAGTCATACTACGAAATAAAGTTGTCGTACGTATTCCTTATATGGTATTGTTTGACAAGCGAATAGGGCATCTAACAAGCGAATAGGGCATCTAACAAGCGAATAGCGGTCCCTAAAATGTATTCATGAATATATTTTGGTCTTGTGTATCCTAAAAACAAATTCTTATAAATGTGGAGAAAATTCCTGTGACTCCCAGCGAAATTGCTTCATGGATTGGTGGTTAGGTTTAGGGGAAATGGAGGGATTGGTATTGAAGGTTTCCGCGTTCGATTCTCAACAATTTCTCGACTGTTTCTTGAATTTGTTTTTATTTAGGATAAAATTTCAACGCTGAAAAAATTTCTAAGTCAAACTTCATTTGTGGTCCGATAATTGTAAGCATAATTTAATTGGATGTTTGGAAGAGGAGGAAAAAAGAACGCCCACTCAAAGTTGTTCTCTAGTCGTCTCTGAACAGCCCAATCCCTTGGGTTTCCCACAGTCACGTGGGTAAATTGCGTCACTGGCCACCTCATTGTGGGTGGTGGCTGTGCAATAGTGCACTAATTAATCTTGTTTCAAAGTACTCCTTCAGTGCAGTGATAGATTGTTATTACAAATCACGACAAGGTTTATTACAAATTATGACAAATTTATTACAAATCATGACAGGTATTAAAAATCACGATGATTATTACTAATCACGACAGTACAGGTGCTTCATATTGTTTGTTAGGAACCGCTAGTCGCTTGTACCATATATGGAATACGTAGGCAAACCCGGCTCTCTACTACTCACTCGACCAATCACAGGCAGCCCATGAAGCAATGGTTCTGAATAGTCTGTATGGTTTTTATTGATATGAAGAAAATTAAAGGAATAGATAAAAAGAGACCAAACTCAATAAATATTCAACTGAGTACACTTTAATGACTTTTTGTATTCAATTCCATAATTGATCAATTCCACCAATTACATCAATTCCACCAATTCCATAATTGATCCTTTACACAGAAAGTCGATTTTTAGTGTTTTTCAGTGTTTTTCTCATTTTTGCTCTTCTATGTATAAATGAGTGCAAGGCTGCCGACTGTCGGAGCCAACAACAAAACTTCAAAGCTCAAAAAAACACACAAAATAAATTCATACACACTTGAAACTCCACATAAACCAAGAAATAATTTTTTTCATCCCAAGTGTGTGAAATAAAATCATGAGAGAGTGACAGAAAGTACCTCAAACAAGAAGATTTGTGCTCCAAAAAGTCAACTTTCAGTGACCCTCAAAAGCTTGTGATCGCTATAGTGGACAGACGTCACTGAAACGTCACTCCTGTCAAACTGGTTTTCCAATCTCATTTTTGATTGGTCAAGAGAAGAGAACAAAATGTCCAGAGGGGAGAGAACTGAATGACAAACATAATTTTTCTCCTCAGATTTGAAGATGTGTTTCGTGAATATGGCAGTGCAGAGCTGAAAATGGATTGTATGGACTTAATTTTAGAAAGGCACTCATTTTCAACTAAAAAAGGAAAAAAAAGGACACAAAAATGAGATTGGAAAACCAGTTTGACAGGAGTGACATCTGTCCACTATTACAATCACAAGCTTTTGAGGGTCACTGAAAGTTGACTTTTACATTCAATGAAGGGAAAGTGAAACCTGAATCATTTTGAATATAGCTATTTCACTTAATGTTGTCCCTGAAAAAAGCCTAAAGCCTAAAACTTTGAGAGGGGAATCATGAAATGTTTTTACTGTGACATTATTACAATAAGAAACTCACTGTATGGCTGCAAATTCTACAACTTGGACATATATTCCTCAATATTCTTAGATAGCCTACAGCGAAGTTTGATGGTAAACAAAAGATAAATAAATACTTTAATATTAGGCTTTTTTTAAGCAATGTTAATTAAATTAGCCATAAATACTTTTACAACATTTAAAATAGTTCAAATAATAACTGAGTCCTTCAAACCCTCTCTTTTCACTCTCTGTACCAAGATGTCACTAATCAGTTGCAAGAAAAATCAGGAAAATCTGGCAAAAAATCTCAAACATGTTGAATATTAAACTAGAGTGATTTTATTAAGATGAAAGATGACTATTTAGTTTGTACTAGTTGATAAAGAACAAAAGAAAACAATAGGTTTAGAGTCTTGATCAACTACTAACTATTATGTGGACTATTTTTTCATGGGTTAAATACAAGCACTCTAATATAGCCATGCAATAAATAACTTGCTGTCAAAATTTGAATGTTAATTCAGTCTCTCCATGTTTAACAATAAGCACAGTTTTGCACTTTTGAAGAGCATTGGAGATGGCGGCCTTTACCAATTTGCTGCTAGGTCTTTTGTAGCTAGAACGAAACACTGCTTTTCTATGCCCAGTGCCAGACATGATGGCCTGACTCATCTTCCTTTTGAATCCTGGCAGTATAGCATCCCATCTCCTTTGTTGATTTCCAAAATAAACCTTGTCAACCAAAAATTAATTTCCTTTGTACCGGAACAAATGCATATTCCTCAGACAAAGTTTACAGTTGACTATTGCAAAATTTGGCCCAAGCTTTGTATTAAAAGTCCACTTGGTGCTCTCTTGAGTCTTCTTTGGGACTCTTTTTTTTCCTTTTTGTTCAATATCCTTCTGTGTGACAAGATTTTGAAATCTTTCTTTTCATGTTTCTCATCTTTTAAAAGAGCTTCACAAAGCAATATAGCCTCAACTTCACTATCCTCAGCATGCATGAGATCTTCACAGGCCAACATGATCTCGAGTTCATCAGAATCAGGAACTTTTAGTCATTCTTATTTCACGGCTTGTGACGAATGAACTCTTGCATAAAGCAAACAGTAAGGCCTTCAAAATAATCATTTTCTCTTGGGAGAAGAACAAAAACATAGCAGACAAATGCATGCACACAATGAGTCTCGTGGGTATGACTATATATTTTAAATCAGTTAGAGAATGAACACTCATGCTTTATGGAATTTAGCGCTCATTGCAATGATAGAAAGCCACTTGGGCTTTGCCCTCATGGCTTTCTATCAATGCTCAGAGCTCTAAATTCCATAAAGCACTCTCATTCATTCTCTAACCCTTACCAAACATATGGTGTCCAATTAAAATTGCCATATTTGTTCTGGGCTGACTAGCCTCTTGTTCAAGTGGAAACAAAAGCATTTTTACATGTATGACAGGTTATGCATGAGTCCATATGAACCCTGACCACCCCCACCCCGGGACAATTAAGGTGGGGCATTGTAAAAAATGCTCGCAAATGAGAATAAATTCCCCTGACCCTGGGGCTTATCTTTAGCTACAAAACCCCCACCACCTGGGGACAAAAAACTCAAAATATTTAATATTATATAGTAGTGAGATCAGATGGAATTTTAAAAACGAAGGCATGAAGTCTGGTATTAAGATAAACTTAAACAAGTTTTTCAAATTAAAAAACCTTTTTGTTTTCAAATTTTTTCAAATTGCTTTCAATAGATCCAGTGAGCAGCACTACAGATGTTATATAGCTATAACTGTGCCCCCGAAATATTCATTCATAAACTTTGTTCTTCCCTGTGTGGGAATTATCCTGTATACAAGATTCCTTTACGTAGTTAGGGATAGTCAGATATTAGTCTTTAAATACAGGATGTTTTGCTTTTGTTGTTAGTGTTAGTGTTTTGTCTAACTCTGTAGACTTCTTCAGGGAGTTTTACAATAAAAACTCCCTAAAGAAGTCTACAGAGCTAGACAAAACACTGACACTAACACTAACCTGAGCTTTTTTATTGTAAAACTCCCAGAAGAAGTCTACAGAGTTAGACAAAACACGTAGGAGAATAAAACGGTTTTACAACCTAGCATCCATAGTGCTGTTCACTGGTTCTCTTGAAAATTAAAAAAGATACCAAAGCTATCCAGCCCCCAACCCCCGGGGAACAAATAAGGCCTCAAATCCCCTACACTTCCCCTAATAAACCCCACCTTGTCCCAGGGTGGGGGTAGTCAGGGTTCACATTGACTCATGCATTATTCAATCCAGAACAACAGTTATTCAAATTGGTCACCATATGTTTGTGTATGGGGCATTTGTATTTTTTAAAATATTAATTTCTGTTAAAATTCCCATTCTGGAGGGGAAAAATGAGTGGTCAAATTTCCCCACCCTGGCAGTCACCCATTTCAAAATTAAAAGTAGTAGCTGATGTGCTCAAGCACTCATGAATAATTAATGAGTATTTGGTCCTACTTTTGTATCATGTCATGAATAATTTGTCTCAACCAGAAGGAGCAATAACTGCAGTTGCAATGTCAATGCTTGAGGTGCTAGCCTCAAGGAATTTTAGAGGTTGATATATGGACTGAAATGGGAAAAAAATACATCCAAATTGGATTTTGTCTATTGCTCAATTGCAGCCATTCGCAAGAGGATCAAAAGACAAAGGCATGGCGGCCATGTTGGTGCCACAGACAAAAGGAACTAGTGAGAAATCTATTGTTACGTAAATGGCACCAACATGGTGACGATGACGTAAATGCAATCGAGCAATATGTATATTTTGATGCACAGTAAAACGACAAGGTTTCATAAAGATTGGCCTCAAACTGACGAAGAAATGAATTTTTGAAAGTAAGCAGTTTTACAAAGAAATGCACGGCAAGCCTCGTTATCGGGCTAGGCACACACATTTCTTTACAAAAATTTCACCTGAAAATGATTACTTTTAAAAATTCATATCTTCGTCAGTTTAAGGGCAATCTTTACGAAATTTTGCAGTTTTACTATTTTCGATGTGACCAATTTGATAGTAAACTTTTTTTCCCGATAAATCAAATATTCTATAATGTCACGTTAGCGTGATAAAGGTCCATAATAAGATGATAATACCAAACATTGTATTTTGAAGAAAAAAAAAAAACAGGTATCGAAAGAAGACTTATAACAGCTGGTGAAAACAAAGTCAGATGGGATCCCTTTAAGCCTGAGAAGTCAGAAGACAGAGAATGGATGAAAGGTCTTTTAAGTCAAGTTCATACCAACTTCATTGAGTTAGTGAAGGAACGCAGACCTCAAATAGACAAAGATCACAAAACAGTTTTTACAGGGGATATTTTTGTTGGTGAGACAGCTGTAAAAATTGGACTTGCAGATGGAACTGTCACAGATATGAAGTCTTTTTGCCGGAAAAGGTTTGGAAAAGATGTAGTTTTTCAAAGATGTGATTTACCTAGTGGTTTATTTGGTAGATGGATGAAGAAAAATATGGGTTCTGAGACATCAAGTCAGGTTGATGAAGCTTTAGATACTATTGCAGTACGTGAAATGCAATCACGCTTTTGTTTGTGATCCTGATTTTTTATACAACAGCAAGTAAAATAATATATTCATAGCTGTGGGAGATTGAAGAGTGGGAGAACAAGTGTGGGAGAAGTAGAAAGAAAGACCAACATTTTCCCACTCGCTAACTTTGACTCTCACTGCAATGCAGGCTGTAATATAGCCTTCGTGGCCAAGCTTTATTGAACTTGAGGGCTTGGGGGGGGGGGAGAGCCTGCAGGCAAGCCCATGGTTTTTCATTACCACCTACTGGGAAATATCAAATTACCTCAGCCAATCACAGCTTACCGGAGATAAAACCTTAGCTATTAACTGTCAAATTCAACATTCATAACAACAAAATTTATCAATCATTTGGCATTTATGTTTTCAACTCCAAAAAAAATCAGCCAAAAAAGGAAAAACGAAAGACAAAAGTGTCAATGATTTTTAACTCGTGGATACACGAAGCGTAGAAACGAGTTATTGTGAGGGGTCTGAATATGCAAATAGGACAACAAAATGACTTTTGGAGGGAATATTGTTTATTTGCGCCCGCATAGTGTCATTTGTGGCCCGATCGCAGCCAGTAGGGCCGATAATGCCATTATCAGCCCGCTCGACTTATTTGCGGCCCGCTGAGCGCGTGTTTACAAGAGGGCAATTTTCTGTTTGGCCGCGTATATTGGTAATAATGTGTCACTCACTCAGTAAGATGTTAGCAGATTCCTCAGGCAACCCGTTACAGATATAGTTTGGTAGCACTCTCGACCCCAGAGCCCTGTCATTCTTACTGCGCATGCTCGTGAAGAACTGCCAGAAACTCTGGGAAACCCAAAGGAGGATGTTTACCTAGCATGCTCTGCGCGCCTCGACCGACTATATTATCAAACTGAGAAGTCACGTGATCTACTCATTCTCGCTTTGCAGTCACTGCAGAAACATCCATCTGTATGGAAATTGTCGAGGGAAATTATAGGCTTTTTTCGGCTTCAAGTCTTCTATATCGTCGATGTACTGCATCTACACAATGAGTTCCATTCGTTTGAATTTTGTGATAGTCAGTAAGCCCTCCTATTATTCCCGGAAATTTGTGAGAATGAAAGAAGACTTGCTGGCATTGTTTTTGAAAATGGCAATCTACTCGAGGGGAGGAAATCTCCAGTGATGTTAAAAGCATTACTGTCTATCAGCTTGTTTGAGGTAATATAAGAAAGTGCAAGAAATATAATCCTCTTTCTTACAGAATTAGCTGCCTTTAGCACTAGATCACGAGCAGCTTAAAAAGAGATCTTAAAATCTCTGTATTAGCTTTATAAACTTATTCTTAAAAGAACATTTTATTAAACAATGATTGAATTAAGTTAACAAACTGTATGAAGGACGAACACCTTATGTACAAAAAAATGTTTTTGGTTTTATGTATAATACCAAAATTTCAAGTAATGTAATTGAAGACAAAACATATAGAATCTCTCTCTTAGTTTCTGCTCTTTGTGTTGGCGACGTATTTAAACGATTACAGGCGTTTTCGAGGAAACTAAACCAGATTTTTTTGCTTGCTATGCTCCATTTGTAGTATTGCTGTCATTATCAAATAAGCTTATTTGTCTGAATTTTATTATCAAGTTTATTGCTATTAAATACTCAAAAACACGATTTCTGCTAACCTGACAGGTCACGTTATGTCGAGTGCTTAGACCAAGAGTGAAAGGGTCGACAACTGAATTGAGTAGAAATTGGAGTGGCCGTATCTCACTCAAAGCTGGAGACTTAAGGAGACCAAGAGGTCTGAGCAAAGTTTGAAGATTATATTCACTGAATGTATAGTTTTTTTCGAATAGTCTTCATTTAATTTCGAGTTATTCCTTCATAATTCAAAGCATACAAACACACCGCCTGTCAAAAAAATTTCTATTTTTTTTTTGTGCATTCATTGAAGTGGCATATTTTGATTTTTATTAAAACAAAACCTTCGAAATTATCGTGTCATGTCCCAGAGATATGTCCAGGCTTCCTAAATTTTCTTAGTATGGTCACAGAAAATATTTAATACGCGAAAAAAGTCGACGAAAAACTAGGTAAAACCTTGTCGAGAGGAAGTTTTCAAACTCAAACGCGAATAGACACATGCATAATAGCGCCGACGCTCAAAGCATGCTAGGGAAACATCCTCCTTTGGGAAACCCTAGCGCGTGGAGACACCCATAATTCTCCTTGATTTAGCGTGTGCAAGCGAGGTCATGGTCTGGTTAGCGGAAAATATATGGAGACTTCGGAAATTTAATAGGAAACAAAAAGTGTTTTATCAGATGTTGATTAAAATACAAAAGAAGGATGTAAATGGGTTTACCAAATGGAATATCTAAATAACAGAGTTTTTCCTGTTCTTGTTTAGACACAGCTATAGCAATAGCTTTTTCTACAACGGCCAATTTGAACCAAAAATTAAAACGCCATTTTATCGTAAAATAGAAACCTGAAGTGGGTTTATGAAGTCCTAGAGATAAAACAACTACTCTAGAGACTTTCTGGAAGAAAAGTTTTTCCTGACATATTTTCGAGAACTTTTAGAACGCTTTTTAGCGATCAAGTAAATTTTTGAAATTTAGCTCATTAATATGCATAATTATGCATTGCTTGGGCTACCTATGCTTACAAGGTGTCGTACAGCAATGAAGTGCAAAATGACGCGTAATTTTTCAAATTTTCAAACCGTCGACGACAAAGCCAACCCTACCCTACGAGCGAGCGACTCATGTCACGCGTACAAAAACCACGACATGCCACCCCAGAGGTCTATTTTTGGTCTTGCATTCAACTGGCGAAAACCAGAGGCGAAAACGAAAGAGGCTTTTCATCGTTTTTCATTAAAAAAATTAAATAAAAGGCTGTCTCAAAATTAAAATGATGAAAATAACTAATGCAATGCTAATAAAAACCGCTCATCAACATAGTCTGAGAGCAAACTAACAATGTATTTTTATCGGGAAAAGACCAAAAAAATAGCTTTTCCCCCTAAAATCCAAATAGCCGATTAAATAGCCGGGAAAACAAGTAGGTGAAGAGACATGAAAATACTCACGGTTGCGTTTGGAAATCCATTTGACGTCCTACTGCTACAGAAATATCCCAAACTAGCAATGTGTGTCAAAGAATATCCTAGTCTTTTACTTTTAATTCATATCCAAACTCTTAAAAGATTTGGCAATTAATCTCACTCCAAAGAGCAAGCACAATGGTAACAACAGCTTCGAGTCTTTCACGGAGTTATGCTGGACAAAAGCGATGTTCCTCCAACTGTCTTTCATTCCAAGTTGAAAACAAGTCTTTGGTTCGTTTTTCATTTCATTAGAAGATAAAAAATGTCTTCAGAAGGCTACTCCAAAGCATTTTTCTCGGAGTTTTCGGCTCTAAAAATGTACTGACAAAGAGCAGCTAACACATTCCTTCACTAGGTTCGTTCGAAGTTCTGTCACGGCTTGTAGGTATGCTTCAACAGCTGTTGTCGGCTTCAGACTCTCTACAACCCGTTTGCCAATTTGTTCAACTGTGATTCACTGTGATAATAAGACATACGACTGGCGTGTGAAATAACAAAGATTAATGTGAACGTCGTCCCGAGCACATGAGGAATTTTGTCGACGTATGCTTTTCTAGCTCTCTGAAATTGAGTTGATGCTTTACTAGAATGGTTAATTGAGTAACGACATGATCCTGAAGCCTTTTTCTTGGATTATTATATTTTATAGCATTACTCAGCAGAATTTATTCATTCTGAATTAACCCTCTCGAATCGAAATTCGAACTCTTTCATTCAAGCCTCTTTCATTTTCGCCAGGTCGCCAGAGCACTTTTCGCCAGTTGAATGCAAGACCAAAAATAGACCTCTGGGGTGGCATGTCGTGGTTTTTGTACGCGTGACAAAAAGTCTCTCGCTGGTAGGGTAGGGTTGGCTTTGTCGTTGACGGTTTGAAAATTTGAAAATTTACGCGTTATTCTGCACTTCATTCGTGCTGTACGACCTTGAACGAAAATCCGCACGAAGAAAATCTGCATGAAACGATTTTTGTTCACGGCATTTTTTACTACGAAATATCAAGGAAGAGCGGAAAGAATTTTCAATAAATGAATCCCCCAGTTTAGGGAACATTTTGCTCAAGATTTTTGGGGATTTCGAGGCTAAAAAGACGTCGAAATTTCGTTTTGTAATTTTGCCTATATGTTGGATGGGCATATTTACTTGCCACCCTTTAGGAAGTATATTTGCACAAGAGCAGCAGGATCACAGGCTAACCACTGCAGTAATAGCGGAGCTCCCGCGCGGGCCCAAGGCCCGCGCGAGCGGAGCACCATACTTTAGAAAAAATGGTAACCCATCGAGT
>JAAAQI020130687.1:0-29691 GCA_011800005.2 Stichodactyla mertensii | reverse complement strand
TTAAAGCCTCATGCATGTGACTGATTTGAGGCTTTTGATAGGCCCAGATGCTCATTAATTATTCATGAGTGTTTGAAATATATTTATCAATCCATAATATTCATTAGGCCGAAGTTAGTATGGTTAGTGTGTTCACATTTTTTTGCATTAACTGGCAGACCCGGGTTCGAATCTCGAATATGCAGGGTTACATTTTTAGTTCCTCATTTTTTTCTTAGGTCATTCCTTTTCTTTTTCTTTTTCTTTTTCTTTTTTTTTTTTCTTTTTTCTTTTTTCTTCTTTTTTGTCTGTGGTTTTCACTGGTAATCAAGCCGGGTAACCCGTTGCCCGAGTTTTTGCTGCCCTGCATAGTAGCCATCTCCTCATCTGAACCCTACTACACTGTTCTGTTCGGATTCTCTAGAATTTTTGCTACTAATGTATTTTTCCTCTAGAGTATTGCTTTCACGTTTAAACATTCTCAATTTGATGCAGACGCCATTTAGTGTGAGTGTCCTTCCAAACAATCCATAGATGCTTTGCGAACTCGTCTGGAACCCAGTCCTCCAGTGCTCTGTATGGGCATGCCTAACTATTCTAACATGGCACAAAGCAACAAAGGATTAGTAGTTCTCAGAGAGAGAGAAAGAGTTCCATTATTACTGATGAACAGCAAGGGGTTAGTCTTCCATGGTCTAGAGGCCGACTAACCTCTCCCTTTAGGCTTCGGCCGAGCTCCCTCATTAGTCATTATGGATAGCGGTGTTAGAGCCGAAATCGCCAGCTGACCCGTAAAGGCCCTGTTACACTGTACAATATCTCAGCAACTTGTCTCGCAATGCTTTTGCAGGTTGCCGAGGTGAGGTGTTACCCTAAAACGCAATCTCAGCAACTTGCAATGATTTTTCGTCGAGGAAGGCTGGGGAGAGCTCATAATAGCACCATATTAGATGATTACGAAGATGTGCGCATGCGTTCTTGAAAAATAAGGCGTGAAAATTGCGAGAAAAGTTGCTGGAAGGGTGATACACTGTGCAACGGCGTTGCAAGTTGCTGCAATCCGTTGCGAAAAGTAGAACTGAGTTCTACTTCGTGCAACGCTCATGCGCGCAACAAAAAAACATTTAAGGTCCTGTTACTGTGCAAGTCTTTGCGAGACAAGTTGCTGAGAAAATTACACAGTGTAACAGGACCTTAAATGTTTTTGCCCTGCCATATTGCGCTTCAGCACCACGTCTGGATGTGTGATCCCAAATAGCTCACTTTCGATATATGGTTGAGCGATCGCACACAATAAGATCTGAGTCGAGGCTCCGGGGAAACAAAAGAATAATTACGATTATTTCGATGTTATTTACTTGGTAAATGATTAGATTGAGTATGTTTTTTTGTTTCTTGAGTATGTTATGTTGCTTGAAGAAACATAACATACTCGATCTTACGATTATTTCATTGTCATTCCCCGGAGCCTCGATTCGGTTCTTATTGTGTGTAATCACTCAACCATATATCGAAAGTGGGCTATTAATCAAGTCATTAAAATGAAAGAAAAATCTTGAATTCCAGGAAATTAACTGGAAATATTAGTGCGCAAGGCTGTGAATCGGAAATCTCTGTACGTTACGTGCAAAATCGTCATGTTTACAAAAACAGTAATGACAACAGACATAGTCAGACACTAGATGTAGACGAGAAGAAAACATTTATCAAAATCTTCCGGCATTGAATAACCTTATTACAAATAGTCATTGTTTAGTATAGTCGTGTGTCAGTCGGGTCAGCTCGTAGTCAGTCATTATCCCGCTTCTTCTCCGAATATATTTTGGTTTTATTTTAATTGTTTTATCTGAAGTAAAAGTTCAGTTGGCTGACATGCAGTCAAGAGTGCTTTAAGTTCATAGTAAGGTTTACAGGTTTATATTTCGCTTTGAACCAACTTTGTGTAATTAGTTTTAATTTTTAATTTTTGCGTTTTGTAAAGTGAGTTCACTTTAAGTTTGTTTTCGAGGTTTTTCTTTGATTTTACTAACATTTATCGCATCTGTTTACGTTTTCTCAATTCTAACTCTAAATTTTGGGTTATTTTAGCTATAACTTTAGTCTCGTTGTATTGGCGCTTTTTTCTTTCTCTTTTCCCTATTTTTTTAATATGTTTTTGTTTTCCCGGCTCATCTCAATGATGAGGCAATTCTAAGGTAGTCCTTCGGTTTTCGGTTTTCGGTTCTTTCTCAAGGGTTTATCAGATCGAAAAAAGGCACCATAATTGTCACCAACAAAATAATTAAAAGTTAGAGATAAAAACTAAACGAGATTATGAGAGCAAAATTAATACAATATTAAAGATCCTTATGTCAAATATTCGAGTATATCTTCAATTGTCCACAAGATTTTTAAGGGGAAAAGATAGTTAGTGATTGGGAGCCTGGAATTTAATTTAAGAGGGAATAATAGCCGAGATAATAATCACCATCAGTGAGAACTATGCTTCAGTACTAATTATCAGCTATTTGTTTTGATTTTGAAATTTGTAGATTAGCATTGAATTTAATACGTTTTTCTATAAGCATGAACGTTTTTTATTGAAGGCATAATTGTTTTGTCTACTATTTTATTTATTGAATTTGTTGTCCTAGAATCTGTTGTTTTAAGTCAATGGTTTCGCGGGTATCCTCGCAGCACTGTTGGCGCGCACGAAACTAATGCCTCTTTTGTAATTAGTTGAGTTTATGTTTCTTTAAGGATTTTTTAATTTAAAGATATTTATATTTTGCTCTCGAATAGTAATGAGTCACGCTTATATCGATAAAGGAAAAAAACGATTTAAATAATTGGCAAACAGATAAAATTATGAATAATTTGCAGGGGAATTACCAGACAAATCGTTTTAATTGTGCTCGTTTTGAATCGATTAGTTTTACTGATTTGACTCCCACGAGGAAGTTAGACTTCTGAGAATGACTACTTTTATTACACCGAAGAAGAAGTTATAGTCCATATTTACACGTTTAGACAATTTATATATTTCTGTACTAATTTTCACGCTAGAACTTCACGCTGAGTTCACAATTATACTGAACAAAACGACAGCTCAGCTAGTGCAAATTTCGTCTTATACGAGTGTTTCATGTCGATTCTCGCCAGTTTGTGTGAAAATTATTTCATAATTTCGGATTTATCAATACGAGAAGGTACTATCAAAACCCTCAGGCCATGGTTTATCTCAATAACACTAACAAATTCAATTTTCCAACCTCCCAAAATAGGTTCTAAGCTGTTCTAAAATACGATAGATTGGAAATTTTGAATAATGCATAGGAGACGTGTAGTTCAAACTTTTTGAAATTCTTATTCTTATTTCCTTTGAAAGCTGGTTTGAATCGAGGTAAATTTTTTTCAAATAAAAGGGTCGTAGGAGAGATTTCAGTAATCGACAGCAAGAGTCGGTGATTTTGCTTTCCCGAAGAAAAAAATCACAAGAAATTATATTTTACTCCCGTCAAGATTTGTAAAAGCTTCACAACAATGATCATCTATCCGCCTCCCGAATACTTTTTTAAGCCGGTCAAATTAAATACTAACATAGTTCAATAGTTACCTTTGCTTCAGTCCGTTTACTTTTTATTAGTGGCAGAATTTCAAGTGAGGAGCCAAACATGTAAACTTAGAGTTTATTTTTCACGTAACTAATTTAAAAAAGAAAAATTATAAATTTAAGATGTCTTGGTATTTTAGGATATTTTGCGAGTTACTGCAGATCGAAACTGAGAAAAAGCATATGGAGAATGCCCTAAAACAATAAACGACAACACATCTCTCAAACGACAAAATATTCTTGTTTTTTCTTTACCAAATCATAGTCCTTTCTTTGTCATTGTCGATCTTTATTGATCCTAAACTGGATTTGTTTTGTGGCTTTTAATATGGAATTACTTTTTCACATGGATTGATTTGTAATCTTTCTGCACCTGTATGACCTTGATTCCACGATAAAGCAGCGATATTCAAGAAATATTTAATTATTTTCTATTGTTCCTCGGTTTTGTTATTTGCCGGCCTTCTTGCCTTATCAAAACTCGATCAAAACACAAGTTGGTTGAATAGAAATGCCTTCATTGCATCAGCTACTCCATGAAACTAACCAAGCCATTCAGCTAACTTCAAAACATGTCAAAAAAACTTCGAAAGTTTCCATATAGTTAAGTTAGCGTGAGCCCCTTACCAACCAAGAAAAAAAACGACTTTAAACTTTTATTTACATTAATTTGCTAATAAAGAAGTACAAAGCATTTCACAGGAGTTATTTCCCAAACGAAATCAGAAAGAAACCGGCCGAAAGGACTAATCTGAAGGGATTAGACGGGTAAGAAAGAGCGACGCAGCGTTAACTGTCGCTAATTAGAAAAGACAATTGACATTTTCATCACCCTCGTTGTTCTAATTCACCAGCTAAAAACCCCCGCAATGGCTGCCCGTGTACAAAGAATTGGAAGAACTGACGTTTTAAAAGGTGTGTACTTCTTAATCTCGGATTTTTCTTAATTCGTGATAACTTTCATTTTGACGATCGATTCAGTTCGAAACAAAAGTCAGGAGGGCAGAGGATTGTGGGATACATCTGTCGGCGTCTTTTGAGATTAGTGGAGACCCGCCAAAAGGAATCCTACCGCGCTGTAATCCACAATGTAAACGACTCTAAGTCAGTGGCAATCCCTTGTGGATTTGATACATCATTTAGATTGGAGTGAATCGAGGCTCAAAACATTCTTAATTCCGTTATATAAGCCGAACGTTTGGCATATCCCAAAGTGCTTCCTGTTAGGGCAATTAGCCAATCACAACGTGCCGATTCATTGAGTTCCCAGATTCAATGAAAAACCACTTGATGAAAAGAGCCATAATTAAATTTCCCAATTTGCCGTATTGATAAAACATCTAGGAACACCAATAAAGCTCAACAAGCGATGGCAATTATCAGAGAGGGTTTTTCTTTTATTTAGAAGTCAGAAGAGGTTACATACACCAGCTTAAACGAGTCGTTTTATAACTTTTGACTTGCACAGCTTGTCAGCGCTCCAGCTGCGTTGGGTCTTGATATAATTGCTCCTCCAATTAGTGGTTTGATAGATTTTCTAATGCTCTTAATTCCCATATAATCCCGGTTTCTCGCTTGCGGTCCGCTATCCTATTATATTAGTAACATATTTATTGTTCTGGGCGGTATACTCGAAGCATTTGGCCATGCTGTTGTCATGCTATCGCACACAACACACACACCACACTCTCTAGTCTCTCGACCACACTCCTAAACACTCGCTTTTAGCCTCAATGGCAATGATCCTTTGTTATCGAGGTCAGTCATCTGAAACATTGTCTCAAGCATTTGTCATGTTCATAAGGCCTTTTAATATAATCTCCAATCGTGTGGAGCGAGAGCCACAGGTTTGTTCGCTTAAGAGCCACTGAGCATTACTCAAGTAAAACAACGAGACGTGTATGTCGATCACATACAAACACCCTCGAATTTCGATTGATTTTTGTTGCTTGGAGACTTCGGACTTCCCACAAACGATCCTGATTTCCATCTATTAGATTATATTACGATCAATAAAGAGAATAACCCAAAAATTCAATAAACCTCGTTAATTCCCTTTGATGAAAAGCGAAGTAGAAATTGAAAACGAAGTTTTTTCGTAAAGAGATAAGAATGATTGATAATAATTAGAAAAAACTAAAGTTTCATTAGCTTGGCGATTTTCACTTGTTTTTAATTTGCAGCTCAAAAGAAGCTGATGTGACTGCCGAACTCTATAGGAGTTAGGAAGTCCGCAAAAAGATTTTATTTTGGGTTGTAAACAATTCACAAACCTTAATCGCTGCCTATAATCTGTTATAAACGTGCAATACACTTTTCTATCGTTAACTGAATATTTGAATGGAAAGCGCACTACAAGCTCTGTACTTATATTTAAACTAATTTTAAAACTGAGGGTTTATTATGGTCTTCTGATGCGCGTTTTGGGCTCCCAAATTTTGACAGACCTCGACTTTGATCCCAGAGAGGAAATTACCGAAAAAAAATTTTTTCTTCGCAGTTTAGGACTTCCATTCAGCTTAGTTTAGCTCTGCTAAAATACTACAGTTATATTTTCGACATGAAGATGTCCTTAGGGCTTTCCAGCATTCAGTTTTGGGTCCTGTAACTTCATCACAGCACTTGGCAACTTTCAGACAAGCAGAAGTGCTACAGTTTAGAGTGACTGGTTTGAATTCGGGATTTTAACTAAGTGGAATGTGTTAACAGTTATTGCCCTGGAGACAGCGGCTTCAGAAAGGTTGTTGTTATTGGTGAATTGGCAGTGGAAGTACGAACATGAGTGGTGCATGGATGGTATATGATACTTGGCGTTAGCTAGTTATGGATCCAATGCATCCCATGCATGCCATCCAGTTTTCATGGATTGTATCTAAAGCCATGCACGGTTCTAGTCTTTAGCCTGCACGACTTGAAGTTTCTAAATTCAATCTAACTTCAACATCCAAACTAAACACAATCCTGATTGAACGTAAGATATTTGAGTCTTGAGTGGTGGTGTGTAAGCTAGCTATTGGGGTGAGGAACCACTGGCCGACAATGAATGTTCTTTTGCGCGCATTCTCAACGCAGCAATACTCGAGCTTCTTCTTTCGGTTTCTTCGTGGTCCGGCAACGAATCGCCTAAAAGTTCTTGAGAGCCACACTTGAAGGGACCGGGTTTGAAAGTTATGTGCGACGGCGCACTCAGAATCGTTGGACCCAACATAGGGTACATTTCTCTGTGGTACGAAGGGTGTGGGGATGGATAACACGATACAGCGCTGGGAGAGAACGCCGGGTGTATAGGCAGCCTCAACGCTGGAAAACTGGGTATTTGAGAATTCGAGGCCCAGCTTAAGTCGTATCCTTTATTTGTAAGGTCTGAAGAGAAAGCAGCCATCGGTGAGGGTACCATAGAGTTACTTAATCCAAGAGGCGCGTGAAGTCGAACTCCTTGAGCTTTTTCACGCTTCCTCCACTTGGCCCGTCGATTCTGAAACCACACCTGTAGGGCCCAAAGAAAGAGGAAGAAAATAGTTGTCAAACAATGTCATTTTTCAGACAATGGCCACACTGTGGTGTCAGTCCTGATTTTCTAATTCACGCTGTAGATGTTTTTGTCCACATGGAAAGGTTTCTGCATGGAAGGCAATACCGCATCAAAAGTGAACACTGTCCTCCGGTGAAAACAAGGGAAAAAGGACTAAAGATGTTTAAAATATCCGGATCCCATTGAGCTTTGAATGTGTTGAGTAACAAAGTTATAAACATTGGTTTGAGTTCTCATCAATTTTTCATAAGTACGAGACAAGTAAGACTTATAATAAGATGGAATACATCTATTAGGGCATTGTCTCATTTGCCTTATGTTTAGAAAATCCCAAATTAAAAGCAACAACGTTTCTGCTCCTACTCTCTTTGTTTGTTATTTTCACGGAAGATGTTGTTATTCGCTCGTTTGGAATTTCGCAGTGAATTGAAATTACTCGGAGATAAACATCTTCACTGCCTTGATGGCAGATCGTCTCTGCAGGGGCAAGAATCACTGGAACGAGATAAGACAATTTTCAGCCCATTGTCACCTTTAACTATAAGCTTAACTCCGAAACTATCGACTCTAAATAGATTCTTTTCAAGTGGTGATTATTTCTTTTTTGCGAGGCGTTTAATTGGGCTTTTGCGAATTTAAAAGCTTTTCTCTATTTATCAAGCGTATTGGAGATCAGTCAGCAATTTGCGGCCGTAATCGCACGCTATACATCCCTTATCTATATAAATAACGACGACTAATTCCCTGCGAAATTGGTGTACTTAATTACAAGAAATAGAAATGAAGATATAGAGCTCGCATCATTTGAAAAAAGGTCGTTGATTAGCACGTTGGCTTGATATAATATTCTTAAGTCAATCTTGTCTGACAGTGCAAATGTCTTCTATACGAACCTGAACTCTTGCCTCTGTTAGGTCAATTTTCAGCGCCAAAGCCTCTCTCGTAAAGACGTCAGGGTAGTGAGTTTTAGCGAAAGCTCTTTCGAGTTCTTCGAGCTGGTAACTCGTAAAGGTTGTCCGGTAGCGTCGTTGTTTGCGCTTGCTGTTCGGTGATCCTTTGCTGTCCTCGCTGTCCAACTCTTGTTCGTAGTCCTCAGGACTTTTTTCCAGTTCGTCAGAAGCATTTTCTTTCAACTCCTCGCCGATGACAGTGCCATCTGTTTTGGCTGTCAATTCATCATTTTCTAAATGTAATAAACGGTGAAATTAGTACTAGTTTAGGACCGTCAAAACCTAAAGTGAATACTCAATTAATATCGAAATTAAGGTGGCTATAGGGGTTTAATGGTTAGTGGATAATGAAAACATTTAATAAGCACATTGAAGGCATAAAACACTTCGCATTGTCAGTCGAACACGCGTGGCAAAAAGATTTTCCTACTTAAAAACCATTCTTGAAAATGATATCAAAATTCGAATTTCATTTGACCACCGATGACAACAGCATCACAGCAAGCATTGTCGTTGAAACCTTCTCGAGTTTGAAAACAATAATTTATGAAAGAAAATATTGATATAAGCTCGACTATGGTTGTCCTAAAACGGATCTTTCTTTTTCAGTGTGTGAGCGCCAGTTATTCAAAATCATAACGCTTCAAACGCTACTCCGTGTTTAAATTTGTCTTTGTTGAGAGAATGTTGGAAATCAGCTCTCGAAAGCTCTTGTCAATATTGGCCGGATTTCAATACTGAAAATTACTGGAACTCTTCAGAAGGCATTATTGTACACGTGAAAGTACGACTGATTCGAAAAAGTCACGGTAAAAAGGATCAAGTGAATTGAATTGCTCAGTTGTTTACCTGTTTTTATCTCTTTATACTCTTTTATTTCTTTATCTTGACGGTGCGATGGTTCCGCCTTCAGGCCAAGTAGGCCATCAATAGTGTAAGCAGTCTTATGCACGAGTCGTGGACGCTGTTCGTCTGACATATTCTGCGTTTCCTGGCTGCCTGACGAATGGCTGGCGAAGCCGACGGTGGCGAGTTGAATAAAAACGAGTCTGTGGAGCACACATGGGGTTTTGTTGAAGAGCCACCAATAAGAATGTAAAACCGATAATGAAATTAATAAATTTACGCAAGTTCATTAGCAGCAATCATGATACAGGGCGAATATTCTTTACATTTGTAATTAGTCTAATCTTATTTAATCAAACAACCCACAACGGGGCGAAAATGACATTCTCCTTATTAGCATATACTAAGAAGAATTGAAAAACTGTATGCCAGCGTTTGACTTTAACTTGCTCGCTAAAAACGACTCGGAGTCTGGTTTGACATCGTCGGTTGGCCTTCGCGACAAGTGCCCGATGGCAATTGCCGGCGAGGAACATCAATATTTCTGGTTTCGAAATCCTGTTGACCTACCGTGAAGTGTGTTTATTCAGCAAGCCTGATACTCCTCGAGTAACTGCGGTTTGTTTTTCACCTCCAGTGGAGTGAAGAGATCTACTTTTCCAGGGTCAAGGAGATTCAAAACGGATGGTCGCGGCAGTCATGACTCGTGCGGTCTTTCCTCTTAAAAACCAGTGGCCCGCGCCTTTGTCCCTTTTGCCACTAAATTTCCACTCCTGTCAAATTTATCGCTATCTTCTTGCCTTAATAATCCAATGCCCTGTCCCAATAACTATATATTAAAACCACATTTAACAATAACTAGCTTATTCACATCTGAGTAGGACAGCTGGTCTTAACAATGACCCGTAACAGGAGTAAATATCAGAGAAACTTAGTCGATCGTAACTTGTGATTGGCCTAATTAATTAGCATTCTGTCCCTTTAATTAATTAATTAAAATCATTTAGTTGAAGTCGATACAACATTCCTTGTCGGCCAATGGAAAAGGCTGTTTTGAATACCCAAGCAATTGTGCTAACTCTTTCTAAGTATATATTAACACATTTCATATAAGGAGTTATTTACATTGGGTTCCCATTGCCTTTTGTTTTCAAATCTCGCTTCTTTTTCGGAAAAACCCTTGGATCATTAAATCATAGCCATCAATTGGAGCTAATCAGGCGATGATGACATCAGGACGAAGGTTTTCATCAATTAACCAGGGTTTTTCCCCTTCAAAAGTAACTTAACCGACCGACCGCGTGATTTTGCTCTTGGCGCTTGAGTTTTTGTTTTCATTTGGGTTGTTTTGAGAGCGATTCGATCAAATGACTATTGATACGCGGGAAATTATAAAGATGAATTGAAAAAAGCAAAACAAATAAACGCGAACAATCAATAAATTTATAATAACAAGACAATGTGTGAACAGGTTAAAGCGCTACGGAGATAATGTAATAACATGAATGTGAATTTGAACACTTACACGTAAACAATCTACCGATATTTATATCAATAAACTTCATAATTTACGAAAAAAGATTCTTATATTAAGACCAACCCTTAACTCTCGATGAGTGGTGTTCAACTATTTCCCAAATACGGCGAAAATTTGCTCAAAAATGTCAGAATTTGGTAGTGTGTTCAGCTGTGGAATATTTTAACGGCAGTTTTTGGTCACCAGTGGCAAGGATTTCTCGGATGAATGGATGAGCGACGGGTCGGTGATTTCTTTGAACTGGTATTAACACATACTTCCGAAGCACTATCAAATATCTCTGCCTACATACCTCAACAAAGTAGCAATACTTTTCGCTACAGTAGTTCCGACAATAAGAAACGTTTTGGCTTGGATGATTTTGACATGAGAAAGTCAATTTTGGTCGGACGGACTGTCGAGTTGTCATTCACCCGCATAGGTGGCTACTGGCGCTTGAAGCTTCTTTTTTCACATTTCTTGGAGTAATATTTTTTTCATGGGTGTTTTGGCAACAATTTATGAATGAACAAGCTCGAATGAATGCTAAACAAACCGATAAACTTGTGATTTCAAAATAAACACGCGAGAATAATATCAACATCAAGAAAATCTTTTGTCGTCTTGGCTCGAAAACACTTTTAATTTCTTGGTCACCGGTATTTTTACACTAAATGGTCGCATTCGACTTGTTAATGTCAGTTTGGAACAGCAGTTTATAACTCTCTGAAAAACAATCGAGTTATGAAAATGAAAATAAATCAATTATTCTTAAAATTTTTACTAATTAAGTTAAAAAAAACAACTTTTTCTTGGCGTTACTGGTTCATGTTTTGGCAAAAATCAAAAACTATAATCTCAAACCATTCAAGATCTTAAATTAAGCACCTTTTATCAATATTTCTTGCACGTATTATGTTTTTTATTCATTCAAGTAGTGTAACGTAGGCGGAAAAGATACGATACGGCGATCCTCATTCCGATTTTATAATTGGAGACTGGAAACAAGCGCGTATCGCATGGAATTGTGGGCACAAAAAGCTACCATAATTCCGTGTAAAACACGTTGCAAGGCAACCTAAACTTTGAACCTCGGATAGGGGACAAAATCTTCATTTTCAAGTTAATTTAATCCGTATTGAATCTTATGACCTAGATGCTTTCAACGATCTTCGCTTTATAGAAAAGAGATCATATTGCGCTATTTCTCAAGAATCGGCGGGAAAACCCCCTATTTTATTATCGCAATCAGGTACTTCAAGGACTGTGCATGACATAATTTGACAATTCTCCTGATCCAAAAACCAGCGTGCCGTTTTTCAACTGACAAGGATGCAGATACGGAAGTAAAATTATGGAAAATCTCCTTCAAGTTGACTTTCACCGGTGATTTTTACTGTTACTACGGTATGTTACAAGAGAAAATAGTATCTGAACACGGAAGCAGACTTTAAGGCAGATTCTTACAACTGAGTTTACAAGAGTGCATTAAAAAGAATTAATTTCCCTTCATTTCTCTCAATTAAAGCTAAGAAAAGCAATTAAGACCAAGGCAGACCCTGCAACTATCGTGCGCAACTAAGAAAACGGACCGTTTTCGCTGCGCACAACATTGGTTTAAAACAACGCTGCAACATTGCGCAAAACGTTTTACAGCGAAAACACATCTTCAACAATTCTGGCAAGTGGCGTCACAATCAGAATATTCGAATATTAAGCTCTTTTTTTAAATATTTCTTACTTTATGTTTCAACGTGTGACATCCGTTTAAAATCCCGTTGTCAGCAAAGTCGCCGCGCACAACAGATGCACCGTCCTGAACTTGTGCCTCGTGGTTACAATTATCCTTGCCCGCAGTTAATTTATTAGAAAAAAAGGAAGCTTTACAGGACAGTAATTTGTGTAACTATTTAAAAAGATTTGGTTAAAATACGATCCTACAGTAAGAGATCTCAGAGACCATTCTGCACAGTACAACATACAACAAGCCTGTTAGCGGTTCACTAAATGCTATATACAAACGTCAATACAAAAACAAATCAATCTTCCAGTTAGTATAAAAATTAAATTACTCGTTTAAGAGCCCGGTATTTAGGGACGCCTCAACATGAAAATATAGTTTTCCATTACCTTTCCGGATGAAAATAACAAAGAAATTTTCGTCTGGGGCGACTGAAAAATCCCTTCCAAAACCTGTTTTACCTCGGCAAGAAAATCCGTGATAAGCTACATACACTATCATAGCAGATATATTTGATATTATACGAGTTTTAACAGAGAATACTGAGGAAGCGCGTGGACTTTAAATATGCTGCCCACGTTACCTTAGTGTTCACATATTGTACACATGGCTGCCAGATAAGAGTTCTATTCCTAGCATGAAAGCGAGGTTTGAGGGCCTTAATGTAAACACTTCTACTCATGCCTCGTTTTCATACCAAGACATGAAAAAGAGGGCTGGCATAAGATCTAAGGTTTTGCTATACAACTACAGTACACTGGGTCCTGTTTGCTGAAATAGTGGATAAATGTTATCAGTGACATTAATGGGGTGAAAAATTACCTATAGCCCCCACGAACTATTTTGTCGCGCGACTTCAGCTGCTACTTTATGGCGATTTTACGGCGGCAGACCGCGCCCAAGTCGCCAACAATCCGAACATGCTCGAAATTTAGTGCGATAAATTCGCCAGTGTCGCAGCTCACGTCGCACGACAAAATTGCTAGTGTGAACGGGCCTTGAAACAAGATAACATATCCACTTTTTGAGCAATGAGGATACAAATGAACAAAGATAAAAATTCTAAAATCTATATCTAGTTAAAGAAAATACTCGAAAGTCAATGCGCAAATCATCAGCGCTAAAATTGTATGTGCACTGGTAAGATTACCAGTAGTAATATACAGTGTTCATAATTGGACTTGGCCTTTGGCGACATTTGTTCAAATTCTAGTATCCATTTATTGGTAGTCAATAGGAGGTTTGCATGATAGCACATTTTACTACCACTACCAGAATGCTTTGAGGCGCTTCTGTTATCAGGGAAATATTGCCAATCGTCTCCTTAAAAAAGTTGAATACGAAAGCATTTTTGACAAAGCATTCTGGAGGTGGTAGTAAAATGAAACGTCCTATTCCATAGATGGCCTTCAGATAGTCCAGGGTTGTCGATTCGGAGTGTTTACTCGAGTCAGTTTGTTTCAAGCTTGTCGTGTCGTCTGTCGGTTGTCAGGATTAGTGCGTGAGCAGACGTATGGGAGTCTACGCCGGCTTCGCGCACATACACACACACGCTCGCATTCACGTCTCGCAGGGGACTCGACTCTCACGCACGCACGCGCGCTCTCGTCTCATTGTTCGCTCACGCTCGTGTTTTACGCTCACCTCACGTGGATTCTAACGCGCGTTTCTTTCAATTTAGTATAGTCACTCACGCTCACATTCCCTTACTCCGCTGGAACTAATCCTACTAGCTGAAATTAAAGCCCTCTGCAGGGACGTTGTCTTTCGTGCCAAAACGAAACTGACCATCGACTTCCTGTGGGGCGATTTCTTCATCAACTGCTTCTCCCTGAAAATAAAGTCGTCACAATGAGAACAGATCTACACGTGGTGTCTGCAATAGGCAATGTGCACGAGCGGTTTTCTATAGCAAAGCATGATGGGAAACTGAGTACACGTGCCACTTGGATAGCAAATATTCAACTAGCAATTTGTTCTTTTAATTTTTGTAAGAAAGTATCTTAACATTTGTGGAAACGAACTCGTACCACACACAATTGTGGAGCTGAATTTTGGGAGATAAGACAGTGCCGCCATCTTGTATTGGATTTTGGGATTGATTTTGGGTACGGTAAGGGACAGTGTTGTCGCCTATTCCAAAATAAACGAGTGTGTATTCACACCACCTAATTAAAACGGAAATTGTGAATAAGTGCATTATAGAATGAAAGGAGTATTTCTTTCACATACGTCGTTCGAGAAGTATCGATCAATCATTTCAAACGCTAATTTGTAGATTTCTTCGTTCTGGTGATGTTGGAGGTGTTCTATCTTGTCAAGACCTGGAAAAAAGATGAACGACGACCACGATCATTTTTGTTTCTGAGTTTAGAAGTGGGATACCTGTGGCATTCTTACCACAGGAAACCCAAAAACCATGGAAATTCTATTGTAAGAAAGGAAGGCGTAATGAAAGTCCATAAGCACTTACCTCCTGCTTCTTCGATCATAGTGGCAATGGTGTCTGTCTTATCTCCAGCCATCTGTAGAAGGTTTAAAATAAATAACAGTTAATAAATGAATGAACTTGAAGGTAACAAGCAAAGAGTATTTTGAAAGCAGGAACTACCTTCAGGATATTATTGAGGCCATCTAGAACTATCTGTACAACCTGTGAGAAAAGATAGGTATATATTAATGACTGGGACCACTTAAAATAATCAACCAAATATTGTTAAGGTGTTCCTCTCAGGTCATTACTGGGAGCACTGAATATTAGGTATATACTTCTGGATCGGCATTGGGACCCATAAAAATGGCAAACTGATATTGAATGGAATAGTAATATATTCTTTTTCATCCTTTATTTATATGAAGTTTGATGTAAAACGTTATAGCACATTTTTCAATGGTAGATTTTTGGTGTTCCTTAAGATTGATATTGGGACCCCTGAAAATAATGACTAACTTTAAACATACTTGAGGATCTTTGACGTCTAACAGCTTACATAATGGTTCTATTGCGTTACAATAAATCAGGACTGCCACCTAAGAATCAAAAGAACAGAATCAATACTTTCTAAGCACCATCAGGAGAGGGGAGGGTACGTTGAGCGAGTACCTGGTTACAACTACGATTACCTGTTCTTGTCTTCCACTGACTGTTAGATTACTAATTGCCCATGCTGCTTCTTTTTGTGTCTGGAATTCACCCTGAAGGAAGATATTCCAAAGTTGAAGCAACTACAGTATACATGCACATTTTGAAGCAACTGTACAGACAATCCTTGCCAAAATATGTTGGCATGATGAAAAATTTAACTCCAGTTAAACCCACCTTCAACCTCCCCCCTCCCGATTCAATGTTGGACTGGGGTTTGTTTTGTCTGTTCCCTGGCTTTTCCAAAAAAAAAAATGACCTGGACAAACATCTCGATCAAACAACAATGAGTTTGGGAATCAGTCTGTAATGAGGTAAATTTTTCGCATTAAAAACATGGAATTGTGCCAAGACTATTGGCAAGGATTTTCGCTTTGCTTAAAACCATCTATCCCCCTGTGTATATCATGACAGTCACAATCACTGGTAAAACAGTACTTACTGTTTCGAGTGTTTGTATGATCAGCGGGATAAGTCCAGCATCTATTACTTCCTAAGAAAGAAAGAGAAAATATGAATGGATGAAAAAATTTCACAATGTAATAAATCATGAGGTTATTACATGTACTAACAGGGAAGTGGGTTTTGTATCAATGGGAAACCTTTTGCATTGACCTACAGCACACATAAAGTACAGAATGCAGGAACATGGAAATGGGTTCCCCTTGACTGTGACATATCAAATCAAACCAAGTAATTACAGGTGTGGCTATAACTGTGCTATACAAAGCATATGAAATCCATTCTATTTCATAGGTACAATACCTGTACTTGTGACTGATTGCCAGCTGTAATATTAGACAAAAACCATACTGCTTCCTGGAAAATAAGTTTATACACCCCTATGAGGCTTTTTAATGTTGTGTACAAATAGCTCCCAATAAAAGCTGTTAAAAAACGTATAGTTCATCTTTTATACCTTTCTTATTTTTTCTTTGGGATGGTTTAATAAGCCAGTGAAGTGGCTAAGAGCACCATGATTAAGGACAATCTAAATCCAATGAAGTAATGAGAAAAGTGTTAACAAAACAATGCATTATAAAAGAATTTAGATACTACACACTCTGATTGGCTAAATAACCATGTTTCATTAGCCTGTCAACATCATAGAATCTGTAATTATTTCATAAAAGAAATGAAATACTTCTGTGTTTTTATATGCTTATGAAAACCTCAGCATGTTTGGGAGAATTGTCAAGCAGGTCCAAACACTCGACTATGTCTTGTGTTTGGACTGATCTGCTCTTGAATTCTCCCAAATGCACCTCGGTTTTCATAAGTGTGTGAAAATACAGAAGAAATATTTCATTTCTTAATTTATTTGTTGCAGGCTGTGTCAATCTTTATATCTGTGTCAATCTTTATATCAGACAAGCATATTTATAGTGACCTACAAAAGATAAAAACTAAGAAAAATTAAAACTAAAAGTTTTTTAGGGCTTCAGATAAGTAAATTATTCCTAACCCCCCCCCCTCCTGTTGCATATACCAGATACATATACTATCGAAACCGGATGTCCTTTGAACTGTAGATAAAAATGACTGACGCAACGCTTCAATGATTTGGGCGTGAGGCTGGGATAAAAGTGATCATGCAATGTACAAAAATTTGATCTTCACGCACTTTCACTGTACTACTGGACCCAGTTGTTCAAAGCCTGATTAGTTCTAATCCTGGGTTAACTCTATAGGTTTTATTAAGAGTTAACCCAGGATTAGCACTAATTGGGCTTCAAACAACCGGGCCCTGAGTTGAAATGGTGATGGTTCAGATGAAAGTGTTTTATATGGCGAAACGTATGGGCATTGCAAAACTGCATGATTTGCAGAGATCACTTTTTTACCAGCCTTGCACCGAAAGCATTGAAGCATGCCATCAGTTATTTTTATTGAAAGTTCAAAGGATGTCCAGTTTCGATAGTATTTGGCAACCAACCGTAATTGGCTTTGTATATTTTGTACCTGTGTTTGATCATCTGTCCCTGTAACAATGTTTCCTACTGCTCTTAGTGCTGCCGTCTGAGACAAAAATAAAAATGAATGAATGAATAAGAATGAAGAGAGAAGCAGATCATGAAAAACATTTTTGGAATTTTCAAGGGTTCACATTAGGACAATAGAAACTTTCACTACTGACCTGTAGTTTAATTTCTTGATGACTGAGCAGAGGTACTAAGAACTGCACAACACCTGACTCTATGACAAGCTACCAAGAACAATGAATTCTTTTTAGTTCATGAAAATATCCCCACCTCACTTATGCAGTGGGCATGAACTTCTACAGGGAAGTTTGAAGAGGTTTGAAGTTTCAAGAATTACAACATTTATATTACATGGAATAAATACTGTACCTGTATTTGATGGCTTCCCCCATCAGTTAGATATGACAATGCCCATACTGTATCAACCAGAATCTATGGGAAAATGAGAGTAAGGAATGAATGGGCTGAATAAGCAAAACAAAAACTAAAGAAAAACAACCAAACTGAAAACAGTTAGACTTACATCAAGATCTTGATGGTGAATAAGGAGAGCAAGAGCTGGTAAAACCTAAGAAAAGAACAAATAAATAAATAAACAAACAAATATAAATATAAATAAATAAGTAAATGAATAAATAAATAAAACAATTTCACACTGCATCTAAAAATCAGAAGTCCAAATTAGAGCTATCAAAAGTTTCAACTTGCAGCTAGTAAATTTAACACGCTGTGCAAAGTGCACTACTGTGACCACCCAATGTATTTATTTACAAGTTAGCTAATCCGATAGTGTGAATTTGTTTCACAGATACAAGTAGCACTCTCACAACTGAGTGAGTTCACATGCTAATGTATTTGCCTGACAAATCCTTGTGATCTAGTTGGCTAACTTAAACTTATAAAAAAAACATTGGGTGCCGATTGTAGTGCATGTCACACAGTAACACTATCATCCTAATACACCGACTTCTTTGATGGTCATATATCACCTTATTACACTTACTTCTTTGATGGTATCTATTGGAGGTGGTGGTTCCTTGTTTCTACACAGATTTACTATCACCCATGTGACATTCCTAAGAAAGGTAATCTAGAGAAAAATTCTTGAATTAGAATCACATTTCATTTGATACTAAAATGGGGTTCCTGTGGTTTTAAGAAACACAGGTAACCCAAAAGCATACATTGAAAAATATTTTTGGAACAATTTCTTACTGGAACACTTGGATTGACAAATTTCAAAAGTGGTTTTACAACTCCATGTCCTATTACAAAATCTCTCAAGACAGGTCCATCCCCTGGAAAGAAAACAGAAGACTTAACTTTTTTTCTATACTATGCATGCACCATTTCAAAAAAGGTTGTCAGAGTCTAAGAAGATTGGCAATAGGCGATATATCATTCCAAGACTGAAAGGAATTATGGGCATACAAGTAAACACAAATATTCAAGGTCTTTAAAACGGTTTTGTCGACTACAAACAACAATGAATATCTCAACATGAAGATCCATGTTCTTGACAAGAATAAGAAGCAAGAACACAAGTTATTCCAGGTACTCTTGGATCTTGGAATGGACTATCCCTATCACATATTGCCTATCACCTTTGCCTGTGACAACCTTTATTGAAATAGGTATATAGCTAATTAAATTAATGCTCATGCTGAAAAAAGCCTAAAAGCTTACATTTATCTTTTGTTTACCAACAAACTTTGCTGTAGGCTATCTAAGAATTAAGGAATATGTGTCCAAGTTGTAGAATTTGCAAGCATACAGTGAATTTCTTATTGTAGTATCACAGTGAAAAAAATTTCATGATTCTGCTCTCAAAGTTTTAGACTTTTTTCAGTGACAAAGTTAAGTGAATTAGTTATATATGAAAAATATGAAAAACTGATGTTGCCATAAAATAAATTAGTACTTTACAAATGCTGAGTGGAGTCTTACCTATAATATTGCCTAAAGCCCATACAGCTTGCTCACAAACATGCTGGCGAGGAGAGTTAAGTAATTCCATAAAGAAGGGAACAGCACCTAGATAAACAAATTAATTATTTTGACAGAAAATAATTAAGATTTTGATGAAAATATTCTTTGAAAATATTTACCCAAGTTTAAAGGTAGCAATAAATGTATCAAACAATGATCAAACACAGAAAACAATTGTAAGGGTAGATATTTTAAACCATTATATATTCATACCTGCACTTACTACTGCCTGGGTCTGTTCAGAGGTGCCAGAGGCAATATTTGTTAGTGCCCAAGCAGCTTCAAACTGTAATGCCGCACTGAAACAAATATTTGACAACAAGTCAGTTCTAATATCCTTTGTGAAAAAGGATAGATATTTTTAAACTTTAATGAATAGAGCAGAAGTCTTGTCCAGTCATTACTTACTTATCTACACATTGTAGACACTGAACAAGTATGGGAAGTATTCCTGACCTGTGGGAAAAACATTCATAAAAAAGTTTATTACTGCAGTCCTCAATATTCTGCGAACTTGGTAGTTGTGGGCTGCCCGTTGGAATTTGGTTTTTCACTGTGGCCAGTCAAAAATATAAAAGCTACTGACTGATTATTTTTGATTGACGGCAGCGAAAAACCAATTTCATGACAAGCCATTGAATTGTCTAGAGTTTGAAGAATAATGAGAATTGCAGTAATCAAGCAAATAGTCCATTTGAATTGCATCACCAAGGTTTGGAAAGTTGTAAGAAAAATATCTTATACTGATTATATTTGTTCCAACCTTTAAACATTTGTTTGTGAAATGTGATCATGTGGGTGAGTGTAGTCTTGAGAAAGACTGACTTTGGTGGCAACTGATCTTTCAACAACCTGAGTGGAAGCCATAGAGAAAACTAGACACTTTCTAACTTGGATGATCATATTTTGAAAACAAGCTTCATTCCTGGGTTCAAACCATTTACTCTTAAACTTTTAACATTTGTTAATTCTTAAGGAAAACACCAAACATTTTGAAGGGAAAGTAAAACTCACTTGATCAAGTCATCAATAGGAGGATTCTTGTCTTTGGATAAGAGTTTTCTGTAAAGATAACACAAAAAAAACAAGTTATCATTGCCATCAGTTCAATACTTTATAAGCTCTAATAATTATTAGAGTAATCACCTTGCAGCTTGTACAGCATTTAACTGTACTACACGATCAGGGCTGGCTGCTTCCTATAGAAACACAATCAAGTCCAAAAAGTAAGAATAAATGGGAAGAAATAAAAAAATGTTGAGCTAATTAAAGGGATTAAAAGTCACAAATTCAAAATAGATTTTTCATGACTTCTAAAATGCAATACATGGTATTGATACCGTACTGATACTGTACTTCTCTTTCCATATTTATTCCCATGAGAATAAAAACCTTTGTATATGCCTGGCTAAACTAGTTCTGAAGTGCTTGAATGTGAGGCTTGCTGGACAAACATGGCTGCCACATGAGAAAGGCATTTTCCTCATCCACACAGGATTCTGGCACACTTACTTAAAAAAATTTGGTCTGAGTACAGAACTGCACTACACCATTGCAGTTGAAGACAGTACCGTCGCTTGCATCTACCCGTGAACAGTCGCGACAAAAACATGTTGTCTCATCGTTAAACGTCAAAGTTTTAGCTGCCAAACTTGAATATTTCTCATGCTCTCTCTTAAGTACGATTCTCTAAATAAATTCAATTTATCGAGTTTCTAGACTTCATTTTGCATATTTTCTGAGAGTGCCACTCCATGCTGAGGTTGTTCCGTAGATATTGGCAGCAACTTTTCAGAATAATCGTGGAACTGGTAAAATATGCAGTAGAAACTTTCGAGTTTGATGGTCCAAACTTTAAATTTTAACGGTCGAAACACTGAAGTTTGGTGGCTAAAACTTTGAAGTTTAACAGCGCGACAGAAAATGTTTTTGTCGCGACTGTTCACGGGTAGATGCAAGCGACAGTATTGGTTAAAGAATAGAAATAGACCTTTCCTGAATTTGCTTGGATGATCACGAAACAATAGATACAAGTCAAGACTGAACTTGATTCTTTTATTTATCAAGGCCAAACTTGACTTGAAACCATTGTTCTGTGATGAGCCAAGTGAATTTGGTAAAGACCTATTACAGCACAATATCAAGTAAAGTTCAAATCACTTACTATAACAATGGTACTCAAATCTTTTCGCTGTTAAAAAATAGATTAAATCAGTTTAGCTAGTGTTTTTTATTTATCTGAAGATTGGTGTTGAAGTGCTGTACGAATGAAAGGGGTTACAGAGAGATGAAGAAATAAACTTTAATGCTTACTGGGAACTTATCATCTTTTTCGTCAGTCAAATCTAGAGGTACATTTCGTCGTTTCTGCAGTCTGTCTTCTCTTTTCGCCTAAAGAAGCAAAAGAAGTATTTTCAACAAATTTTTCAAAAACGTTAAGAAATTATAATTTCATAATTAAAATTCATTAATCAAGATTAATTTGAGTAGTATGCAATGTTACTTTCAACCTCACCTTTCTTAGTTCTACTGTTACTTCATTCCTTCGTTGTCTAAGAGCCTAAAAATAACACATTCAAAATTAATATTATACAGGACAATAACTAAATGGAGTATGGGACTATGAGTTTGGAAAAACCCCAAACACATATGCATGCAATAGTCTCAAAAGCATCATTAATATAAACGCAATTATACCTCAGTCATACTGACAATTTACATGAAGTTTAAATTAATACAGGGTAAAGAGAACCATAATTGTAAATAGCTCGTAATTTTCCAGTTAGTTTTTGGATTTTTAGCTCTGCAGATGGTGATGAATGACTGGTAAAGAGAATAGAGATCCGTCAACCCTTAGAATTATGCTTGCAATTATGTTTTATCTGTTAAACTTGTTCACAAAGTGACTTTAATTGATAATACTGTAGCTAACCATTATCCTTTGCCACCCCACCACACACTGAAGTAGATTTATCCAATGATTGTCATCCTCAGACAATTTTACCAAAAACACTCTTGATAATTGGTTCTCTCAAAAATATCCAACAAGTTATGCTTTAAGTAGTTCCAGATTAAATCTTTCAAGCCATTGATAAACCTGTCTGTGCAGCTGTGTGCTCTACCCCACCACAGCAATGGACAATGCTTCATGTAGATTACCATATGTGAAACAGTGTGCTATTGGACAATATGTTTAATTCATGCTGAAATCTAGTACCATAGAGATCTTATCCCAAAGTTAAAACATATCAAATTATAAGATCAAAAACCCTATTTTTTGTGCTTTTTTTGTAATGTAACATTCAGATAGCGGTAATAGTAATGCTTTCTTAATTTTCATATGGTTGTAAGCACGTTTACTGCATTATTTAATTTATTGCAATAATTATGAAATCGAGCGAATTTAGTCACTTTTGAATAGTTAGATAAATTTATCTAATTTAGTTAGCTATTTAGGTGACGTCCCCTAAAATAGTAAATGCAAGCAAAAATAATGGTCTTGCAAATTTGGGAGGGGGGGTTTACTTTACCAGAGGATGCGTGAAGAGGCAGTTGATTGTATCATCATTTCCCCCCAATCTCAGTAACCCTTTACTCAAAGATTCAAATTGATGTTAACCAGCCTAAAATAGTAAATTAGTTATATCTAATTTAGTTACATCACTTATTCAAAAGTGAGACTAAAACTGCAGCTAACACTCACGAGTTAACGATTTATCTATAATTCTCACGATGATAATCTTCAAGCAAAAAAAACTTGTCCCATCAAAGAAGAAAAGTTAGTGTAAAATGACAATCAAAAAGAAAAAAACATTCCAGGCACTTTAATTTTTGGGAGTAATTTTCTAAATAAAAAACCCAAACATACAGCAGCATGAACTTGAATTATAATCTAGAGAAAATGTGAAGAAATCCTGGAATTTCGCTGTATAATTTTTTGCACTCTGTGTATGTATAACATCAACACAAGCGGAAGCCGGCGAGAAAACTCGTGCTATCTTGGTTATATGTTTTCGAGCAACCTCAAAAAAACCTCTTAAACATCTTAGAGTTTAGCTTTCTTAAGTCAGGATAATTAAAATCCATGAAATAGAGAGAGATAATTTATTGGGTTAAGAAGTTTTTTAGGAACGAGTATACGTGATAACTTGACAATTGAACTTCATTTAGCCCACGAAGTCGTTTTATGGTATCTTAAAAACCGATATTATATGCTAAACAACTAAGTCAACCCTACAGAAAACGATAGTGCAGTGACTAAAGTTAATATTTGAGCATATTTAGGAGCGTTTTTCTAAAATACGAGTTAATAAGACTCGTGTTAGTAAAGCCAGATAGCGCAGAGTATATTATCATCGACCTCAGACACTAAGGACTCCGAGCTCAAGATTTCATCGTGGACGGCAAAACTAGAAGAAAATCTTTCAGCAGAAGAGTTATCTAGCGTCGTGATTGCTTGTTGAACGGTGTTAAAAGAGTTAGCGTCCACTGCACATGGTTAACGGCATGACAAGCAAACACGCATGAAAGTCAACCATATTTTCAAATCAACCCGCCATTGGAGGGCAAAATTAACAGTTTATTCTCCTCGACTCACCGTCACATCTTTGTTCTTGTTCTTGTAGTACTGGATGCGGGATTCTTGGGCCCTCGTAGACATTTTTCTTCGTGTGGTTGGTGGGTTTTGGTGGAGAATTGAGAGGTTTTTCCTGCCGGTAAAAAAAGTGAACTCAAACTCAGACGACAAGAAGAAATATCGCAGCACTCGAGGAAATCGCGCGGATAGTACTGCGCACGCTCCATCGCTTATACCGCTGACTGCTGACATTGCTGTATCGCATCCGGCATATGGCTAGTTGTGACGTATTTCCGGGTCAACTACTCATAAGATCAGCTAAAATAACACCAAAAATATTATCCACTATCTATTTTCCCCCTGAAATAATCAAAACTCTGTACAACAATTCCTACTACGAAGAAAAAGTGAGAAAGATCTTCACAGAATTGATTTTCATTCTGGACCCCAGTCGCTTTTCCATTCGAGTGACGTCACACTTAAGCGCATTAGCGATGACACGATAGTCGGTCTGTAAAGATGTCTTATATAACAGATATGCATGCGTAGGGTGTAGTCTGAACTGAGCTGTCTGGGAACTCCACGTGGTATCTGTATCAAGAGCGTGGGACGAAGGAATGGAAAGGATTTGATAATAGCGATACTTCATGTGACGTAAGCCTTTGTCATTGATGTGCCAACCAGAGATTGATTGGCTGGTAAAACAAAGCAAAATCTTTTGTTGGAAAATGGTTGGCATATTAACATCACAATGATTTTGTTAGTATACATGAAGTATGCGCTTTAGGACGTTTGCGTGATAGCGTATGGCGTAATTTACTACCACTACTACCGGAATGCTGCGAGTGGCTTCTGTTGTCAGGTAAATTTTATCAATCGCCTCCTTATTCCCAGGAGATTAAAAAATCCGAATAAGAAAGCATTTTCACAAAGCATTCTTGCAGTGATAGTGGTAGTAAGCGGTAGCAATCATGAAAAGCCGAACTTCCGCGGCAAGTAAGTTCGGTGTTCGCCAACGAAGTTCGTTGTGAACTTCCAAAGTACAACTTGAACTTCGAAACTTCCGAACGAACTTCGGAACTCACTCGTCAAAAGTTATGTAAAACGCACTGTAATATATCTTTGATATCTTCTCTTATTCTTTTTATTTTTTGATAAATAATTCTTTCCCTATGGCGGAGGGAGAAAAACGTCCCTAAGGTTGAGCATGTTTTCAATTCTCTCTCTTCGCAAAACAAAAAAATTTAAAGCTATATTTTAAAAAGAAATTTTCAGCCCCCCGCACTCCAAAAAAATATAGACCTCATGACAGCAGTATTTTTATCGAATGAATAATTTTAGGCTTATCATAAAAGACGTTTTCGTTAGATATTCAGTGTTATTTGCATATTCTTGTTTTTCTCCTTGACGCCATTCTTAGGCAAAGCACAGCCCTTCATTGCTGGAGAAGCTTCGTCAATGTAAATCTTGAAATTGAATTTAACGAATTACCGAACTTCCGCGGGAAGTCAGTTCGAAGTTCGCCAACGAAGTTCGTTGCGAACTTCCAAACTACAACTTGAACTTCGGAACTTCTGAACGAACTTCGGAACCCGCTTGTCAAAGGTTATGTGAAACGTACTGTAAAGCCTGGTTCACACTAGCGACATAACGGCAACATGATTTAACGATATGGAGAGATAGTATTCATTGTGTTGAAGGCGTTATATCGTTATGTTTTAGTGTGAACATTAAAACATATCGCCATTAAGTCAACATAAAACCCTCAACACAATGACATAAGGAAAAATATGATCTTTTTCTCATGTCATGTCGCTAGTGTGAACCAGGCTTAAAAAGTCAGTTAAAAACGAGAAAGAAAGGAACTATGAGCATTCAAAATAAAGATAAGGAACTCCTCAAACGCAGAAATATTTGGATTCCCATTTTATTAACTTTATGAATTTTTCATTATTCAAAATTAGAAAAAAGAAGAAACAGAAGGACATAAAATGACGCTACGAGTATTCCGATCTGACTGAAAGCTAGAAAATTAAAATACACAGCGCTTTAGTAAGACATTCCTATAAAATGCGAGCGATAGTTAATTTACATAAATATTTTTTTATTTTTCCAGGTCTGATGCAAAAAGAATTTGAATACCGACCGCCTCCGATGGATACCGACCTTGGTCGTTAATAACCGACCGCGTCCGTTGATTACTAACACTTTCGATGATTAACAACCATGGTCAACAAATTTTGACCATGCTCGAGAAATATAATCTGTGTCCTGTGAATACCGACCGCTGTTAACAACATCGACCGTGGTCGACAAAGACCTTCGAGCGCGAACGATGAAATCCCGAGAGTTATTGACCAACACTCCATATTTTAGTGAAGTACATTTATATTTTACAATTCTTAGATAAATTTTACAGTAAAAAAATGTCTGTAGGTATTGAAGTAGTAACTAGAGTTCTTCTTTCGATTTTTTGGTGGTTTCTCTAGAGGGTGTGGCTGTTTCATTTGTTTTTTCCGTCGATTCTTTAGCCGCTAGTTTGTTCTGTAATCGACGAATCTCTTCGTCATATTCTGGCCATTCGTTTACTATGCGAACTGCGCTCTTTAGTTTAGGTTCTTTTGTCTGTGGGTTATTGCACTGAAAGGGTAAATCAAGATAATAGGTCTTCATATGAAATTCCTTCATCATTGTCATCATCATTATCATCATATCAACGTCGTCATCATCATCACCACCATCATCATCTATCACCATCACCATCACCACCGTCACCATCACCACCGTCACCATCACCACCGTCACCATCAGCATCATCGTCATCATTAAATCATCAGCATCATCGTCATCATTACAATCATCAGCATCATCCTCATAAGTTCCATATTTATACCATCAACGCCAGTTATACTGAAAATACGATGACAGAACTAAGTATACTGCAGCATGAGTTACTCACTAAATCAATTGTTTTGGCTGTTTTGAGAGAAGCGTCACTACACCACGTCTCGCACCAAAGCCAGTCCTGAGGCAAAGATTTGATAGGAACTTGGTGTATCATGTTGTTAGGAAGATCCTGTGGATAAGGAGACAACCATTGAGCTTACTTTGTTTTAAAGTTCAAATCCCACTGACGTTGCGAACAGGCTGAGCGATGATGGTATAGCGTGCTCCAACAATCTGATTGAATAAACAGCATTACTATATAGCAAGATAATTTCACGCGCTCTCATTGGCCAAATTGCGGTCCAAAACTTCCGGTACGGCCTTCGCGCTCTGTTAATAAGAGGTATGTATCGAGCGCTATGATTGGTTCAATGGATTCCATCAGTTTCTTTCAGTTATTTAGCTCATCCTTCCCTTCCATGTTTGTCCTAGCCCAACAAGATGCATTAAGATGTAATAATCATTAAAAGCTATTAACATTTATCAATCCTAACCTGATCAAGGTTGGAAAGACTGTTAGGATCTTGACTCAATCCCTAAAAAAAATCGAACTAGGATTAAAATTAAAATGGAAGCCAATAAAAAGAAAAATATGAAATAGTAGAATTCCACAGGGAACCCATCTTGCGTATTCATACGAGACAACATAGCGATTTGAATCTTGGGCTAACTTGGTTAAACGTAACCGAGGTAGGAAGAAAAGTGCTGAATCTGAGCACCAATCTCAGGCCTCCTCTGTCTAAGAAATGAAAGAAATGAGGAAAATAAAACAATTCTATTAACGAAGCGAACCTGGTACTGTCCACGCAGACGATCACCAGCAGCGAGTCGTCTGAATCTCTTCAGGTCAATAACATACAATGCACTGAAATTGTAAAATTGTCTTATTTTATAGTAACAATTAGATTATCAGCGTTAATTCTTTCATCATCATCGCCACCTACTGTCATCATTATCATCATCATCATCATTCCCTCATTGTTAGCATCATCCACTGTCATCATTATCATTATTAGAATTAATATCATCATCACCACCACGATTGTCATTGTCAAAACTATCATCGTCACCATCTACTGTTATCATTATCATCTTCAGCATCAACATCATATCAGACCATTACGATTGTAATCAATCATCATCATCATCCATTGTAATCAACATCATCCACTGTCATCATCATCATCAACAAATATTAACATCATAACCAACTACATACTACCGAATAGAAACAAATTGAGTAAAACGAAACAGACAACTGAACATACCTAATGTGGTAGGATCGGTACCCAAGATGGCTTCTCCAGTATCCCTGCTTCCAAAACCTGAACATCGAACAACAAAAAGTCTACCAAAATGGTAACTAAACTAATCTTATGTGAAGTAGGAAATGACCAAAGATCGATTTTTTTAACGGAACGTCTAGTTCTAATTTTATCTCAACGGTAGGGGCGTATCCAACTTTAATTTATATCCCTACCTGAATCCTTCCATTTCAGTCCTGCTATCACAGAAAGGAGTGTAGGCATACGGTGCGCCCTCGAGGTCCATGTCCATCAACTCCTGTAGATCAGCACGAACAATCTGCACAGAACGAGAATTAGGTTAATCAGCCAATTTTATGATGAGACTGGCTCTCGGTAAATGGACGATAGAGAAGTCAAAGTAGTTTGGGTAATGGAACCAACGTTGTTTGAGGGTTGCGGTGGGTAAAAAGAAAATTGACCAAGCCGCTCATTTTCACCTCACAAAGCATGCAAATTCTTGGTTTGCAATCATTCCCAAGAGAGCAAAATAACTAAAGGCATTTCCACCATGTTGGAAGATATAACAAAAGAATTCATTGGAAAACTTTTTTGTTAAATTCTTCCAACATGGCGGCTATGACGTCAATTGCAAACCAAGAATATCTCGGCTTTTGTCTAAGATCGTAGCTTCCAATCCAGCCACAGTGAGACACACACATGACAATTGATGAAGGTAAATTTCTCACCAAATCAGCATCGACGAAAAGGATTCTCTTGACATGAAGCGGGAAGAGCACATCGAGAAACAGGATCTTGTAACTTTAGTAAAAAATAATTAAAAGAAATGAGAAAAATGGGAAATGAATGGAATCGAATGGGACAAGAAATGTTAATGAGTTAATTGTATTTACCCCCATATGATTCTCTGTTTCTCTGACTGTGCGTGTAGCCATCTTGGCCACTGGTACTGAACCAGCTCGTATTCGAAGCCGTATTCCTCGGCCATGTGAGGCAGGAACGTCTGTGATGAAAAGATCGTGTAAATAAATTAAAAATTAATTAAAAGAATAAATGAATGATTTCGGGAATGGAAAGAATAAATGAATAGATGGAACGAAAAATGAATGAATGAATGGGATGGAATGAATGAAATGGATAAGGAAGAAATGAATAAATGGGATAAAGTAGGCATGGATAATAAATGAATGAATTAATGAATTAATCCAATCTAATGAAGAAATGGAATAAATGGATAAATGAATGGATGAATAAATGAATGGAATGACTAAATGGATAAATGGAGGAGTAAACAGTTAAGGAGAAATGGGCTAACAATATTCGCGTTTTCGAAATTTAAAGAAAGACTAGATACGAACTTTATCTCAAAATCAATCCCAGAATCCAATGCAAGATGACGGCACCTTTTGATCTTGTCCCCAAATTCCGCCCCACAATTCTGTGCGTCACGAGTTGGTTTCCATTCCTCCGCTGAATTTCGAAAAAGCGAATAGACCATATTCACGACAGCCGCCATGATGGTTTTCATATTGTAATGCAAATTAGCCATGCAGTCTTGCAGGGGGCAAACATTGGAAGAAAAGACCATTTTTAAAAGATCGGCTCGTCCTACAGACTATATTTTTATACCAAATA